>JSYX01000381.1:0-16006 GCA_000787465.1 Thermomucor indicae-seudaticae
TAATGTATTGTGCATAATAATAACGTATTGAATACCGTCTGCGACTTCCTTTGTCGCGATTTCTCCTTCTTACTCTAATCTCCTGGCATCTTTTCTTGCGTCGTTCTTTGCTTCTTTCCTCTTGTAAAATATCCCTCTTTCCAAGTTTTCTTCTCTTCTTTCTACTTTTTTCTATGGATTCATCTCTTTTGTCTCGCTTTCTTGGCTGGGTCTTTGTGCTCCAAGTTGCGGCTGCTACTGCTGTCGTCACGGCGTACTGCGAACGATCGCCTCCATGTTGTAGTCGTTTCCAACCGCCGCTGTTAATGTGGTATTGGCTATCCACGGACCGCCTACGCTTGTTTGAAGATGGATTTCCCGCAGTCGTGGATGCTTCTCGAACAATCGGCTGAACTACCGGGTTGCGTGCATTGACGGCTCGCGTACGTTTTTCTTCTGGCTCATAATTTTGGAGACGATGAGGCCGTTTACTGCCGCCTACACGAGAGCGGTTGTGACCACTCCTAGACCGCTTACGCTTCTTCGACGATGGATCCCGCACGATGATCGACGCTTCTTGCATGATCAACTGAGGCACTCGATGGGGTACATTGACATCTTCAGCACTCTTTCCTTCTGGCTGATTATTTTCGAGATCATGCTGTCCAGTGGGTTGGTTCATATTCATAGCCAGCTCAGGAGAGAGGTCATGTCCGTTTGCCATTGTGGTGATACTCCGAATCCGCTCTCTGTACTCATCGTCTTCGAACAGCATTGTCAGGACTTCTGTGTATTGGAGTATCATCTGACCCAGGTGATTGACTTCGGAATCGAGCTCACACGTAGTAACCGAGGGCTGAGCAAGACGAGCTTCTTTCAACCGATAAAGCAATACCAGAATCTTGGCGCCGATATCGTCATGAGCGAGAGCCTCCTTGAGGCGTTCAAGGACTGGCATGCTGGCGCATCGACACTCAAGTGGTATAGGCTCGATGGCTTCTGCTTTTAACCCGCCGCAATATCCAGCAGATCCGATCTGCTCATCTGCCCACATACGCAGATCGAGGCAAAACCTAAAAGTGACGAGCACTTTGGAGCCGAACTCCACGATTAGATAAAGCCAGAAGATGCTACTGACAAAGAAATTGCAGATGATTGCGTAAGCTCGGATGAGGTAAAGACTGAAGAAAACCAAGTTCCGGTGAAGAATTAGCTGATTAGTTTTTGACAACTCATTATAATGACAGTAGGGCCGACAGCATACAGAAAAAAGACATTGTGAGTTGATTGAGGAAGAAAAATTTCGCGGCAGCAAATGGATATTTTATAGTTTTTCGGCAAACCATGCCAAATGCGGTAACTGCACGACTCTTTGACAAGTTTCACCCTTTTTCGTTTTAGAAACGTCAAAAAACAATTACGCATACAGGATAAAGTTGAAAAAAGACATTCCAATCCTTTATAGTCATTTCCAACATGTCTCCGGATTGACACATAGCGTGACGCAAACGTGAATGCCTACCGTTCTGAGAATAATCGAGAGACATGGCTACACTTAGCAATAAAATGTTTTTCACAGTAAAAGGGTTTTGCTGTATTGACGCCCATTTTTCTTTTCGATTGAGGGGCACGCATCGACGCGCATAGGCAATCTCGGATACCACCTCTTCGACAGAAAGCACTCATTGATGCTGTTTCTTTGCAGTGCATGTCTGGTCAATTCAAAGCTTCTGATTGTAAGAACATAACGCAACGGCATGCGATGCATAATCAGGTGACACAAATTAATAAATCCCTGTAGAGACTACCTCCGTACCACAGCGCAAGTATTGTGCAACTGTAAACAATCAGGAGAAAAGGTATCACGTGCATATCTTTCTTCATCACGAAAGTCGAACTACCAGTAAGACAAAGTTGTTTTCGCTTATGTCGCTGCTTAATCATTAGGCAAGCGAAAGAGAAACGCTCAAGAAAGGAAAAACCTTGATATTATCGTTAGTGTTGCAGTCAATAGTGCGTTGGATGATGAATTTCAGATGCCGGACAACTTGACAGCCACGGAAAGTAACTTTTCTGACGACAGAAAATAAAAACTCATCGAATCAGAAAGGCCGAATTTGATGCGTCCAGACTATTGCCATGGCCATCGTTAAAAGAGAATCCGTTGTGAAGCATGTCAAAACCTGGACTGAGCGACAGCTATTTCAAAAGTGTACTGGATATCTCCGCACGATTTCCGGTGAGCTAAATTCCTTTTGCGCTCCAGCCGGCTTCGCTGGCATTTGATTGTTTTGCGCGAAAAGAAAAGACTCTTTTGTCTGCCTGCCTTTATTTGACGGAACCTGAAACATATCCTGTGCACACAGAAAATCACTCTTACTTTATGAAACGTTTCAGAACGTGTCACCTTGTCGTATTCGACATAACAGCTCATGTTCAGAGGGCATAAAGGAGCGCAAAAGTAGCTAATTTTTGCAAAAGAAGTCGTTTGTGAACAGCAGATTGCATGACAGCCACAAGTCACAAGAACCGTTCAAGTGAAAGAATATCGGCCTATGACAAGACAAAGAACTCTAGCAATGGTGCAAATCAGCATCAGATGCTGAAGCAAATGAACCTGGCTTAAGGAAGGAAGAATACGGTCAATAAAATCCCATTTGTATTCCTATTGATGATGATCATCAAGCGAAAAGTGGAGAAAACGCTCAAACGCTTTTGAATGATTTAGCGGACCGACAATCTGTCAACCTTTCTCTTAATGAGATTGCAGCCATAACTCCAAGCGCACGTACTGGCAGCCACAATCCCTTCACCAGTAAACCGTTCGACTTCTCGATCACAAGGGAAAACTACTGAGTCACGCGATCAATATCTCGGATTTAGAGCCGTATCATTTACATTGCTATTGATCGCGACTATGCCTGTCATGAATCATCCGCTCTTTTATTTCCGAGAAGACGGTGTTATGTGACGAGTGAAAATGTTGTAAGCGTTATTTTACAGAAACGTATTGGCGCAAATTCACAAAACACTGCAAATAACGCAAATAATAAAAGACAGCTCTTTTTTATTGAAGACCTCACTTTTAATTCAACGACCAAGGTCTTTACTTTTGCTATATAACAGTTTTTAAACGACAACGGCTAGATTTAGTTGTGCCTTGTATAACTGTCAGGTTTTATTGGTTTCCACCGTTTTTTATTATAATGTTGTGCAAATCCTTTGTACGTGAGAGTATCTGGAACAATTGTGAATGTAACTGCCTGACCAAAGAGGATTACAATAATAATAAAGGCAAGCTTAATCGCGAAAAGTTATGATCAAATACGGAGTTGTGCCGGATTGGAGAAAGTGGGCGTACCTAGTGGTGCATCTTATTCAAAGAACTAGCTGCTTGATAACTCAGAATAAAAGGTCGTTGATACAAGATCATAATTTTAAATAGGTTGAATTACCGGTGGGAGATAGAAAGATCAAAAGGAAATGATAAAACCGTTGAAAACACATTGAAAGCGCACATTAACAAGTTGCATGTGTTATAGCCATGTTAATCTAGCATCAGATTTTGCCACGAATGCAGTAACGTGATTTTTTAAACGTTAAAATATAACAATAAAGCTATACAAACCATGCTGAAAACGCTAAAAGCCCTTTAGTCAGTCGGCTAACTACAGACTAACACCATGACGAAAGTTGAATATACAGTAGATCCAAATAAAAAGTGCATGATTCTGTCAAGAGTGACCACGGGAGATCATTAGGAAGCAGATTTTAGATATGTTACGGAACGAGTTGCGATGTTAATCATGGGCAATTCGAATATGTGTAATTCCAAACAAGCGGTATCATAGCCTCTCCTTCTTCTGGATGATGTCCATTCCGTTATGCATGGCATCTGTATCGATGAAAGCCTTGTAATATCTAGTGTTACTAGTTTTTTAAAAGCTCTTGATGAGAAGCTTCCATACAGAGTCGTATGATAACGATGGTTTCTGCGTTCTTTTTCTTTCGTAAATATCGGTTAAGCGAACGTGCATGTCACTGTCAGCTCAATTTTCCAAGAAAAACGCGTCTGGATATACGATGCCACTCTGTCAGCACGATGGTCGCCCAGCATGATACGACCAACGACATCTGAAACCTCAAACGGACGCGGAGTTTTGCTCTTTACGACTCACTGCCGTTTAGCTCCTGTTCTGCAGCAAAGATGCATGATGCATTCCAAGTGACAACCGTTGTCGATAAAGTTAACCGTATCGAGTCGATCTTCGCACATGGTAATTGCTCCATTTGTATTATTAATAGGTTCTTTGCAATGTCCCTGAAAGGGGATCCGCTTCTAATGGCACATGCTCACTGCTTGATTCCAGGCGATCGTCTTTTAATCGGCACCGGTACAGGACAACTGCTTGTTTACGACATCAAAGAACCTTTGGGTAACATGTCAAAAGTCATTCAGTCTGGAGCGAGCGTCTAAATATGGGGCATGAAACAGTGGCAGACGACAATGAAGTACCAGAGGTTACGCTGGTGCAGACTATCAAGAACTTTTCAAAGCGGCCAATCGAGCAGTTGGATATCATTAAAGAGATCGATGTACTTGTCTCATTATCTGGTAGATTCTTGGGGGGAGATGGAGAAGTCTATCGGTGCTCTATGACTGACCGCTTCTGTGCCAGATGGATTGGTGAGCTTGCATGATCTTCGGACATTTGAACTGCGAATGGCGCTTGCGAAAACCAAAGGAGCCAATCTTTTTGCGATACAGACCATGGTCTTGATGACTGACGAGCAGATACCCGTGTTGACGACACAGCTGGCCGTTGCTCTCCGGAAGAAGCTGTTGGTTTTCGTGTGGAAAGATACCGAGTTCAGTGAAACCAAAGTAAATAATAACAATCGAATGCATCGCGTTGTGGATATAAGCTTTAATCAATCCTTTTACAGGAACTTAATATACCTGACCGTATCAAAGCGATGGCCTGGGTCGGCAATACCAAAATTTGTCTCGGCTTTGCGACAGAATATGCGTTAATGGACGTTGAGACGGATCAACTGACGGAGCTGTTTGCACCAAGTGGCATTGCAGAAGCCGGACCTATGAGCACTCTCAATAGCTTATACAATATGTCGATTGGATCCCGGGGAGGCAAACCAATGGTCACGAAGATTCCAAACAATGAGATGCTTCTTGCTCGAGATAGCAAGTACATTTTTCAAAGGATGTTGCGGATATGGGGAATGCTGATCGGGCATTGCTGTTACAGATGTCAGTATCTTTCTTGGATTGGATGGAACGCCCACACGGAAAGTTGGGATTGAATGGTCAGGGGCACCAGAACAGATGGGTAAGGAGGCCCTGGATCGTGTACAACCGTTTCGGCCCTGGTAACAATGGTTATCGCGCCCAGGTTATTCGTACCCGTACGTGATCGCCATACTGCCGAAACATGTCGAGGTACGCAATATCCAGACATTGGCGCTAGTCCAGCAGGTGGAGCTCGCCAATGCACGATTCCTTAATCAAGGAAAACTGGTATATGTCGCTAGTTCGTCGCAGATATGGCGCTTTACACCGTACAGTTTCTCCACTCAGGTAAAGAAAACCGGTGCATGCTGTTGGGATTCTGGATTCTAACAACCGGTGAAAGATCGATCAACTTGTCGAGAAGAAGGAATACCAAGAGGCAGTCAGCTTGCTTGAGCAAATCGACGCGGTTCTTGTAAAAAACAAGAGCGAAACCCTTCGACACATACGTACATTATACGCCCACGACCTATTTAACAAAGGCGAATACGACACAGCCCTCAGTATCTTCCAAGAACTTGACGCGGATCCTGCCGATGTTATTAAGCTTTATCCTGAAATGATTTCCGGCAATCTAGCAAACGCGCCAGAATCGAATAATAACGAGGATGATGAACTTTTGGCTCCTCCAGTCCGTAAAAAGAAAGGAGATGAGCAGCATGAAGAGGAAGGAAGTAGGCCACCGAGCATCACATCGACTAGGAGCAAAGCAACAACGCACAGCATACCGCAAACCAAGGATTCTACAGTGGTTCCTCTTACGGGCCTGAATTTGCACGATGCCGTGACATACCTTATCCGGTTCTTGACCGATAAGCGCCAAAGACTATCGAAGAAACTCAACGCGGGATCCATACGCTCTTCAAAGGATTCGGGCAAACAATCTACTGAGACTCAACAAGACGAAGAAACTCTTTTACGTCAAGCAACGATAGTCGATACCGCGCTGCTAAAGGCATACATGATGACCAACGACGCGCTTGTTGGACCTTTGTTGCGTGTGCAAAATCACTGTGATGTGGAAGAATGCGAAGCTATACTGTCTGAGAAGAAGGTAAGCGTTTTTGTCGTCATCCTTTTCCTTCACTGGTGACGTTA
Source organism: Thermomucor indicae-seudaticae (assembly GCA_000787465.1). Taxonomy (NCBI): domain Eukaryota; kingdom Fungi; phylum Mucoromycota; class Mucoromycetes; order Mucorales; family Lichtheimiaceae; genus Thermomucor; species Thermomucor indicae-seudaticae. Next base: position 6,386 of record JSYX01000381.1, read on the forward strand.
ATACGGACCTACTGCAGAAATACAAAGAGTTAGTAGATCTATATAATTGCAAGGGGCTTCATGATAAAGCCCTTGATTTGCTTGCGAGGTACGAAACTTTAATTTTCCATGAAACAAGTTACTAACCGCGGCATTGTGTAGACTTGGCCAACAGACGGAGGGACCTTTACGGGGTGTACTTCCGACTGTCAGATACCTACAGCGATTAAGCCTTGATCATTTTGACTTGGTACTAAAATATTCACGATGGGTACTGGAGAAAGATCCACGGCATGGCATGGATGTAAGTCTTTGAGAGTAGGGAAAGCTATAACTTGGTACTGACGGGTACGTTTCTAGATTTTCATTGATGACCTTGCCGAAGTCGATATGTTTCCCCGAGACAAAGTTCTGCGGCACCTGGAGTCAATATCAGGGGACCTCGCCATACAATATTTGGAATACATCATTGAGGAGTTGCACGACACGTTGCCCGAGTATCACAATCGGTTGGCCATAGCATATTTGGATGAAATAACGTCCGAAGATTCCGATGGTATGTCAGAGTCTGGGAGACTCACGTGCCTAGTTCGCTAATGGTGGTTGTGGTTAGACGCTCAGAGAAAGGCAACATTACGCTCGAAATTAATAGCTTTCTTGACCGAATCGGCGCATTATAAAGCAGAAAAGATATTGTCTCGGTTACCGATGGACGGTATGCTTGTTGCTAGCGACGTCAGTACAGCTTTCTCTTGCTGATATCCTTATCAATAGATCTATTTGAAGAACGGGCCATTCTGTTAAGTCGCATTGGGCAACACGACCAGGCATTGGATATCTATGTTTATAAACTGAAGAACTATGCCATGGCCGAAGAGTAAGTAGGCATTGCAAAACATTGAAATTTGATTTCTCATTTCTCCTTTTTTAGTTACTGCACTAAAGTATACAAGGAAGACCCGGCGAAAGGCGAAAAGATGTACCTGACGCTTCTGAGAGTTTATCTTAAACCGAGCCATCATGACAAACCACTGCTGGAGCCAGCACTTGATCTTCTTGCTCATCATGGATCACATATCGACGCATCTGAAGTCCTGTCAATCCTCCCACTGGCAACGCATGTCAATGGGCTTTTCCCCTTCTTCGAGAAATACATTCGGGAAACCAATAAGCGAAGGAATATGGATCTAATCGTGAAAAATCTGTTGAAAGCGGAGCAGATTCAGGTATTGAGTTAGTCAAGTCAACAAGCTTGTTACTTTGTTCTTATCTGTCCTATATCTAGGTTGAAGAAAAGTTAATGTACTATCGATCAAGAGCTGTCAAGATTACGGAAGATCGGATGTGTCCACAGTGCAACAAGCGGATCGGCAATAGGTAAGTTTTCTATTTGATCACTTTGCCGGCGCCAACTAACTAAAGCAAAATGTACACAGCGTATTCGCTGTCTTTCCTAATGGTGTTGTTGTACATTACTCTTGTAAAGAAAAGATCGAACAAGCTCAATGGAAGTTAGTGTAAAACCGTACACAGCACGTGCGCGTAAGAGAGGAATAGGGTCCTTTACGATACATTAGATAAACGTCGCCCCTTATTGTTTCCCCGATCATTTCTGCTTCTTGAAACAAGGATCCAGATCCACGAAGGTTGTTCTCTGCTGGGTGAGTGGCAGACGGCAATGATAAGAGCATTTGTATCACCTTGAACATTTGCGCCCGATTGCTGCTTGGATCGATTTGATAAACAAGCTGAAGTGTATAAAAGCAAGAACTTCTCCGTATGGGGCTTATCTGCTATTGACGTTTCCCCGTCTGCTTGCTGCTGCTTCTTCTTCTATCCCCGATGGAATCATCCTTGGTTAGCACACAGAAGCTTTCGTTTTCATCGTCCAAGTCGGCTGCCGGCCAGTGTGCTGTCTGCGGCTCACGATATCATATGACCAGTATGTCATGAACAGTGTGCCTAATTTCCTAGTTATCTAATATCGCGTTCTCAAGAGCATTGCCCAGTTTATCCCTAAAAAGGGAGCAACTGTTGGATTTTCCCCTTCCTGTCGTTCCCTACTACTTTTTTCCGCTTATGGCCATTCGTTCATCATTCTCGGCAAACTATGTAGAGCGATTATCGGTCCTTGGCAGGCGCTCCTTGATACCATTATTCTTTCTCTTATTAGCTATTAATTCATAACTCATGGCATATGCTTTTTTATTGGGGTCTCAAATAAACAAAAAGTGGTATGGTCGCGGTGACATTGTTCAATCCGATAATCGAGATAACACTTTTGTTTCAGGGAAACGCGTTTGTTTCCTATGAGATAGATGGGCTAGCAGAGAATGAATGATCAGGGAAATTCTCTGAGGTCTGTGCGTGGGAAAAACTTGTGAAAGCAACAGCATTTTCGGCAAAAGTCCCGTCTTAAGGAATCGCCGGGTAGATGCGTAGCATGGACTCTGAAGCTGACTAAGCTGTCACTATGCTAAGGTACCAAATTGCACGCGTTGACAAAGGCGGTGGAGCGTGGCACAAGAATGAAGTTGCACAATGCAGAAAAGCTGTGCATGTTTTGAAGGACAAGACAGAATTTGAAGTCAGACTTGCCAAACTAGACGGTTTCCTAAGCATCTTGTTCTCCGTAAATGGCGCTCCAAACAAAAAGACCCTGGGTCAATGTGGGACCACAATATTCAACAGTACGTGTGCGCGCCCTCAGCATTGGTGCAGCTTCTGCGACCTCCGTCAGTGCTTGCTTGGCTTGTTCACAGGAGGAAGGTTTCAAGACTGCGCGCAACCGCAGGATTTATTCCTGCAGAATGGTTCTTGCTTGAAGCGCTGATTCTGCATGTGCGTTTGCACGTAGTCTACATGTGGCTGAACATCGTTGGAATAAACACTGTATCGAAAGAGCTCGACAATGCTCTGAAGAATAGGCAAATCAGGAAGGTCACTGTGGCAGTAATGGACACGCAATTACACGTACCAACCAAGAGGTGCTGCACAGCTGCGAAAGCACAAGAGCCAAGTCTATTAAAGGTACCATGACACTCTTTGTGTTAAACGACGCTCTGCCTGTACTTTATCCCATCAAACCGTCATTATGACTTCACGTCTACTCGCGTGGCTATCTCATAGCGACCCCTTGCCTACAAATGTAACCATGTCAATCGCATTTGCCCTCTTAATGCGGCGGCTATTCATTCACTGCAAGAGCTCTTATTGGTATCCCTCAAAAAAAGGGTTATCTAAGACAGAAGCTGCGACGTACGTCAGCGCTACCCAAGGCTCAGACAATCGTTTATTAAAAGACATGGTGCTGCCTACTGCTAATACCCTACATACATGTTCCGACGCCAAGACGCATGAGAGCAAAGGCTGAACTTGTCGAAGCGGAACCGCTTACATACTATACAATATGGGAAGCAGGATATTCATGAAGGAAAAGAAGAAAACAGCTGCCGTATATACATGTACAGTACCCGCGCGATATATCGATATTTGATAAATCGATATACCGATCGACCTCTGCAAGCATGGATTTGGCTTTTTCCAGGCGTGTGCTCACTTGATATAACGATATTCTCGTTATAACGATCGCATTTTTTCGTCATGGACCCTATCGATATATCGCGCGGGCACTGTAGCTACAATTTCAGTGCTTTAAAATGATGATCCGTGCTTACTGAAGGATTTCACTGTTGCCACCACTGTGTCACTCCATTGTAGCAACAGTTCAAGTTTTCCGGCGAAGTCATGCAGCTCCACTTCGGTCGTAGGAAATGTGATCTACCAGTCATCATCAGTAAAAGTGAACTGCTTATACATGACATTGAACAGTTGACTTACCTCAACAAGTTTCTTCCGAACATACTTTGATGCTGTGGCAACAAGTCCATCAAAGGTGCTTGTGAGATCTAGGTGAGTTATGGAGATCAGTTAATTGAGCGAGCAGCATACAGGGACGCGCATTACCATGGTATAAAATGCAATATAATTTCCCTGGGCCCTTCTTGAGGCAGCTTCCATTAATGGTAACGACTTCTTTTGCATGGCGCAATACACACCCTGGACTTCCGTTCCCTCTGACGATGTACCTTGATTCATCAGACCAATTGACCGACTTCCATTATTCCTCGGTCCAGTCAACATGCTCCTTAGCCCATTTGAAGCGTCTGGGCTTTTGCTCCACAGTGAAGGCAGGCCTCCAAGCTGGACTACGGGACGAGGATCCAAGCTCATGAACAGCTCTCCGGAAAGTGTTCAGGGAAACTCTCTTGACGCTTGAACAAGATCTCGCATGGTGAACCCAAAGTGAGGTGGACAGATCTCTCCAAATGTTTAGGTGAAATGCTCGAAATTCTTCGTTTTGTGAGCTTGCGCGGTCTTCCAGATCTCTTCAGGGTCGCGATTGTTGAGTACTTGACAAAGTTTCAAATTTTGCACAGCTGAATGGCTTTCCGCAATCTCTCCGTAATTGAATCCGACTTCCAAAGGTCAACGATGACAGCATGTTCTTCCGGAAAAGCTGCTTTCTTGGAAGGAAAGGAGTGTTGGTAGTGTCACAAAGTGGCATTGCGTAAGTGCAAGTTCAAAAGAGCAAAAGGTGCAAGACTGGACAAGGATTTTTATACGTGACGTGAGGTGTACGCGAACCTTTTGAAGCTAGCGTGCTCACATTCGTTACTATATTGCTAAAAATCTTAAAACTAGAATCAATGAAGTTTAGAATATCTATTGTCTTCATGCGTTTAATGGTAAGTTGCGCTGAGTTTAGCTCGACTTTTCCTGCCGTTCCCTTATTGTTTAGTGCACTTTACGGGCGTTCAGAGCATGTTGACCGGGTCGGTGTCGTACTTGTTCCCGATGCCTTTTTTCCATTTCTATTGGCAGTGTGGGGCGAAGTCTATGTGGATGATGAGCGGGCTCTTTGGGCTTGGAAATGGTATCATTGAATGTGTTTACCTGGGTTCAATCGCTGCAGCCCCGTTGCATCTTCTTCCTAGCGTGTAAACCCGAGTCCTGCTGGTCCCGTCTTACTGCAGACGAGGAAAAAGATTCTTGAATAAGAGCAGACGCTTAATAGTGCCGTTGTTCGCAACACCAAGGCACATATTTACGAAGCTTTAAGAACGTCTTGGCCGGTTTTACGCAGATCTAACAATTACAACAGCACCGATATCCCGAGTTCTGAGCCATAAGGTTTGCTCAAGGACCCAGTGGGTATCCATGACACTTTCTTGAGGTCGTTCCTTTGTCCTTCCACAGTAGGCCGACTGAAGCGTTTTAGAAATTAGTAATAGATACGCAGGGATCACCGGTGGATCAGACAACCGTGGAATTCCTATCTGCAATCTCTCAGAAAGGTTCCTTTGTGTTACTGGAACTGGTCCACGAGGATTTCTGATAAGACAATTGTCGTTCAAGAGCAAGCGGGATTGATGCATACGATAGTTGTTTTTGGATGATCTGTATGGGGCGATGGCAGTTAAGACAGAAAGGTTAAGCGTGTGGCAACGTGCCTGTGGGTAAGACACAACGATCACTGTCTAAGCGGCATGGTGGGATTGTAAAGAACAGTAAGACCAAAATCACCCGATATCCCACGCCGAAGGACCGGACAAAAGAAACGAAAAAATAAAGGTTTTGCTCTTGGTTTTTCCCAAGTGAATGGATGATATTACTTAAAGGGTTCACTCGAACTTCTCGATTTCTTTTTTCCCTCGCAAAAAATGAGTAGCAACGAAAAACCATTATCTGACGCGAAAACGGACGAAAAGTTCGATACGTCGTGGATGGACACCCTAGAGAAAGGACAATCTGAAAAGTCTCCTCAAGAACAAAAGCTGGTTCGAAAGATCAACTTGGCCACGATACCCTTTGTTTGCGCTGTGCTTTTTGTCCAGGTAAATCGTATTAGTCGTTTCATCAAAGGCGGCAAGTACCGACAACTCTTTGGCACAGTTTATTGACAAGTCGACTTTGAACTTTTCTGCTGTATTGAATCTGTACCAAGATACCCATATTACGGGCACGCAGTTTAGCTGGTTAGGGTCCATCTTTTACGTGGGATATTTAGCCTTTCAGGTAAAGCATCTGTCCCCGAAATCTGTGATCATCCTAACTTTTCCCCTACTATACAGCTCCCAAATCAGTACTTTTTACAGCGGGTGCCAATATCCAAATACCAAGGCAGTATCTTGATCCTGTGGGGAGCCTGCTTAGCATGCACAGCGGCAGCCAAGGACTTTTCGCAGCTAGCTGGCCTTCGATTTCTGCTAGGATTCTGGGAGGCTTCTACCTATCCGTGCATCTTTCTGCTGATTAGCACACTCTATCGCCGATCCGAGCAAGTGCTCTGGTTCGGCACAATGTTTATTTGCAATTCCGCAGCGACGACGGTTGGCGGTTTGATGGGCTATGGTATTGGCCATATGCAAGGACTCCGAGGGCTTAGTGCCTGGCAATGGTAAAAAAAAGTAAAAGGAAACAATGGATATTGCCTCGCTTATATGTATGATTTTGACAAGGTGCATGATCATCTGGGGCTGTGTGACCACGGTGCTAGGCGTTGCGTTTTTCTTCTTCTTGCCTGACAAGCCCAAGTCGCGATGGTTTCGCCTGACGCCCGACGAAGAGAAGATTGTGAATGAGCGTACGCGCGATAATACGGTGATCCAAAATAAGCAGATACGGACGGAACATATGCTGGAGGCCCTGAAAGAGCCTCGCTTTTATGCCTATGTGTTGATATCCTTCTTGCTGGATCTCCAGAACGGATGTGTAACCATCTTTAGCTCTCAGATCATAGCAGACATGGGCTTCTCGGTAAGCAAGAAAAGCAGGAAAGAAAGGAGGTCGATTCTGACTTCTTCGGTTCAATAGAATTTGCAATCCATCTTGCTTAATATTCCTAAAGGCATCAGCACGATCATTTTGCTCAGTCTAGCAGTATTTCTAAGTCGCCGATTCAACGAAATCGGCTACGTCGGTGCCTTGATGAGTATCATCTCCTTTGTGGGCGCATTGCTGCTCTGTGCGATCCCCAGCGGCGGGGTCAAGTTACTCGGCATATTCCTCAGTGCGACGAGTCCTCCTTACACGCTACTTCAGACATATATTTCGAACAACGTAACCGGATACACGAAAAAGATCTTTTACACGAGCGCAAATATGGTCGCATATTGTGTTGGCAACTTTGTGGGTCCCTTGATGATGGTTGAAGACCAAGCTCCGCGATATGTCGGCGGCATGATAGGCTACATGGTAGCGGATATGCTGGCAGCTATTCTCTTCCTTTACGTACGTTGGTCGCTAAAGCGCGAAAATACTCGACGTCAGAAGCTCAAGGATGACGGGCAAGTGCCTCCGCCTGCAGCAAATCGCGAGGAGATCGATCTCACTGATGTAGAAGACTTGAACTTCGTATACAGACCATGATCCCGAACAATATTTGTTCGAATTGAACATCCACTACGAACTGTAATATCCGTAAATCCTAACAGTATAATATCATAAATATGTCTTTGTTGTACAACTAACGCTGAAATGAGAACTTGTTCAAAGGACTATGTGCTGAAAAAACATCCAACTCATTGACTCAATGAACCATGACAGTGGGAGGGCGCAAAGAAACCGAGCATAAAGAGTGTCCGGCGCTCCAGTGATCGTTTATTAGACGAACAGTTCAAATTATCTAAGTAGATAGAAAAGACCAGCTCGTCATTGAACCATTGTTACTAGTCGTCATCCTCTTCTTCTTCATCTGGTCCGTCTTCGTCGGGCTCGTCTTCATCAGGTTCATCCGATTCCTCTTCGTACTTGGTCACTTCCTCAGGAGGAGGGACAGACGCCTCAGTTGGGGTGACAGAAACTTGTTCCTGCTGGGGTAACTGGACTTGGTCCTGTACAATGTCGTTCGCTCGACCGCCATTGACGTTCATCGTGATCTTTGTTGTAGCTTCATCTTGGCTTTTGGCGTCATCCGTTGCGTCCTTGTCGCTTTGTTCGGTCTCCTTCTGCCTCACTTTGGTCTTTGGTCCTTTGTCTGCATGATCAATAGCTTCTTCGGGAAGTTTGGGCTTGTTTTCATCCTTATTGGTATCCTTGGGCTCATCTGGATCCGTAGCGTCATTGTTGGATTTACTGTGGCCGTCTTCACGTTCAGTGGCATTCTTTGGTTTCTTATTTTTTGTATCGACTGCGCGATCAGAGATGTCCTTCTTGGTGTCTGTATGTCCATTTCCGTTGATATCCTTCTTATCACTGGTTTTCTTGGACTTGCTTCCGCCGTCTGTATGGTCGGCATTACCCTTTCTCTCACCTGTATATCCAGAGGAATCCTGGGGATCGCTTTTGCCGTCTGCACGGTCAGTAGAACCCTCGGCCTCCTTTTCGCTGTCTACATGTCCATGTGCGTTCTGGAATTTCCTCTTTTCGTCCGTATGCTCGTTGGCGTCCTTGAGTTTCTTGTTGCTTGTATCACCGTCACCGGACGCTCTGGACTTGGTCTTGACCGACGCTTCCACCGTGTCGCTGTCTCTATCGCCATCCGTTTTCTTTCCGTCGGTTCCAGCCTTGTCGTGGCTTGCCTTCTTTGACTCCATTCCGTTCTTGTCGTCTCCGGAGCTACCTTTTCCTACGTCCTTCTTTACATCATGACCTGTTTCGGCGTCTTGACTCCCCGCTGCTGCAATATCCTCATGCCCATCGCGCTTTGTGAAAGGGTTCCCTACGGAATCCAAGCCTAGCAATTTGTTATTTATTAAAGACGCATCCCATTAGCGACGTTTATTGGACTCACTAAAAGCACACTCGTAGGAGGGCTCGCCCGGATCGGACGCTGTGTTTGTGGATACCGCTTCTTCCAATGCCACTATAGCTCGCTTCGCTAGCCAGGGTTCATTGGACAACTGAAGGTCCATTGGTGCAGTGTGGACCTGAAATACGGTAAGCAAGATTACTGCAGAGATCGAGACAAGGAGTGGACGTGTACGCATCATAGATTTTGGGACAAGAATCGACGCCGGTATCAAAAACGGTCTCCTCTTATATCTGTTTTTCATGGCCCTTGTTCCTAGAACCGCATTCTTCGCATGATAACTGCAGGGTAGCTCCCTTTTTACTGTGATGATTAAAGTACAGTAGACTAATAGTGCCAAAAGAGAACTAACACGCGGTTATATGCCTATTCTCAACAATGATAGTAGAGCAAGGGGGGCCAGAATTCTACTCGTATGGTGATTGACCGTGAACTCCTATGAAGAAAGGGAAAATAACAGAAAATTCTTGCATTAAGTTCTTCAAGACTTCTTAAGCGACGCCAATTTAGATAGTAATACACGTCGTCATCTGTTAAATATGAAGCAAAGCAATCGGTTTTATTCAATACTATTAACATCGCGACTCTGATAAACAACTACAATTTCATATTTGTAGATATTGCAGGCATTCCAACTTCTTGGAAATTTTTTTTTAGGGTTTGGCATATTACTGTGTCTCATCGTTCGCTTGTCCCTGAGATTGCTTTGGATCCTTCGCGTTGACGCGGCCGCCAACATTGTCGCCGATATCGCCAGCACCGTCGCCAACACCGCCGATAGCGTTACCAGCACCGTCGCCCACATCGCCAACACCGTCGCCAACGTCACC
>JSYX01000382.1:0-17609 GCA_000787465.1 Thermomucor indicae-seudaticae
GTCACCAACACCGTCGCCAACGTTGCCGACAGCGTCACCAGCACCATCGGTGGGACCGTCTTCTGTGAGGCCTCCGAGGTCTAGCAGATCACCCAGATCAACGTCATCACCGACATCTCCCAATCCAATCTTGTTGTTGGTTGGACCAGCCGCAGAGTCCTGGGCACCGTTGGTAGCGGCTGTGGCACCCTGTTGTTCTGGAGCTTGGCGTTTCTGGGCTCGGACGCCGTTGCGGATATCAACGTACAGCTTGGGGTCTTGAATAGCATCTTTGTTCACACTGTTGGCCTGAGCGTCGAATTCGACTGGAAGTGCTTGAACGCCAGCAAGAATGGCCAGAACGGTAATGGAGAGCGGGATGAATGAACGCATTATCAGAAAACTATGTGAAGATTCTGTGTGTTCTTTCTTCTCGTCACTTGCTCTTTATATATCTTTGCATGTACGCCTGTTCGTTATCCAGGAGAACTCGCATCTTGCTTTTTCCAACCCCCTGCCGTAACCGGGGAGGTGTGCGTGCACCTCTGAGTGGCGTACATAACAGGTTTGGAGCCTGCACTGCTTCGCTCAAGAGATCCAGAACATAGGCTGTTAGAGATGGCTATGAAACAAACAATGCTTGGCACAGAGCATGCAACTGGTTAGAATGAACTTCCAAGCGCTTTTATGTAAGCTGCCGATCTCACTACCTGTTATTATTCCGTTGACACGACGCGACTTGTTTGCACAGTCATATTACAAAACAAGCCAGCAGACTGTCTGTTGGCGACAATTGCCATCCGCATAGATTTTTCTGAAAAATGGAGGTGAGCTGAAAGAATTGCGTCGATCTTTATTTACCTGGCGCCCAAATACAGTATTTGTTTGGTGGTCGATCTTAATCGAGGTGGGGGATCTGCATTTGTCCCTTCCGTACGGCTTTCATGCAGGTTTTTTTTTTTGCAACGATCACGCCTGTTTAACAGGATTGCCGCACCTTGAACGCGACATGATAAAATGATGAATTTGCTGCAAAGCTACCTGTCTGTGTATAGCTAGCCATCATATCCCAAAGTTACGAAAACGACTTGTAACGAGGAACAAGTCGTATAGGAGAAAGATGTCCCTGTAGGGATCATCTTACTGTAAAGCATAATTCTTCTGGCCAAGTCTTTGGATTGTCGCGATTTCTGTGGCAGCCTTCGCTAATAAAGGGACCGAAGGCATTATCCAATTACTTGAAAGACTGCTTTAACTGTGGTGGTGTCATGCTGCTTCCTCTCTCTCTGCAATGTCACTTGCACCTTTGCCATTGGCCGTAAAGGCGCAAAGTTCTCCTTTTCCGACCTCCTAAAGTCATCCACAAGAGAGGATAGGCGCGCACACCTTCTTGGGTTTTGTTAGTCCGAGACATCCCGTCTTACCATTTCCAGATTGTTTACAGGATCACCACGATGCATAAAATCTCTATTTCTGGGTACGCTCTCTCTTACATAGCCGGACCCTGACAAGTCGACAGGAGTTACTAAGGGACGTAGAGATGAGTATACAGCCAGGAGAATGAAGCCAAGAACTTGTCAAGAACTGACTAAAACAAATAACGTCATGTCCGGAACCATATCCTTCGCCATGGACACACTTTGCAGTGCTTCCTGAACGTTTCCTAGTCTGTAGCGTGGCGTTGAACCACGCTCTTGGTTCGGCTTGCCAGGAATCGCAGCGTTATTCTTAGGCCTTATCGAGTGCATCTTCGTTCACTGGTGATACGATATGTAAAAGCCGCTAAAGCGTTTGAGTCTCAGTCATCTTCATCGTGCGCATGGTGTGCAATTGATAGGATATTGAGCCAGTCAGAGTACTGACCCCTATGAATCAGACATGCGATTGTCACTAACATCAAGCGTTCTGGCGTAATCGCATAAGTCGAAACCGAAACGAGATCACCCAAATGCAAGCAAATCATATACGTCATGAACAAAGTCATTCACTAAATGAACGGGTGATTCCCTTTATTCATTGAGCTGACGAAAAGCGCGACCTTTCAATCCGTCGTGCCCCCGCCACGCTGAGACGATGATTATGCAAGGGTCTATACTTAGGCCTTCATAAATGCCTCGAGTAAGTAATGCGTCCCTTCCAGACGGTAGTAGTCGTTAGTCACATACCTTGGTGAATCGGAATCGTGGGGGAGGAGTACGGATGCGGCGGTTCTCACGCGAGCGCACACGGACCACTCTGGCGTGAATGGCGCACGAGACGCAGTAGTGGAGCTTCACATAGAGCTTGGGAATGGCGTATTCTGCATGCAACATATGACTGTCAATACCATTGTCGTTCCAGACTTGAAAGAGAACAACAAACCCTCGTAGACGGAAGCCTCCTGAAGATCACGGACAGCAGCAGCTTCGACCATGTTGCGGACATTGAAGCGCTTGATGGCCTTGTCCTGTACATTACCGTCAACATTGGGCGGATTTTGTTAACGGTTCAGCGCTCCATTATTTTACCTTGGGGACACAGCGCGAGCAGTTGATGCAGCGGACAAACTTGGTGTGGCCGCGACCGTGCTTGTTACGTCCGTTGTTTCTTCTCTTGCAGGTCTAGAATGGGGACGCATGAGCAATGCTGAGGAAATTTTGCGAAAAAAGACAACCGCCACGCCAGATCTGTCAACCCTCCTCAACCGATCGTCAAGTTCGTCATATCATCGGATCGTTATTTTAGGGATGGATGGCTGCAGTATCGAGAGGGATGACCGACAACGTGGTGGATCGAATCTATGGATGGCCATTACGTACCATGATAATCAAAGGAGGATCATCATACTCAAGGATCCTGGAGACCTATGAGTGAGTTCGGAGTTTTCATAAGCCACTCCGGAATGAACGGCTGTTGTTCCTCATGCTGTTCGACGCGCTGTACTTTGCCTGAACTCCTGATGTCTGCGCGATTCTGCAAGTGTAAGAAGAAAGAAAAAAATTTCAGGAATCGGACGGCTTTAGTTGGAAAACAATGCATGGGAGGGAATAGGGTACGCCATCGGCTAGTAGAGTTTGGAATTCCAGAGAGGACGACAGAAACAGCAAAGGGCGAGAGTGAACCGCACGTTGAATGTGTTACTTTGACTTTGCAGAAAGAGCAGTAACGAGAGAATGTCCTGGGAGCCTTTCAGTCCATGGGATATTTATATACTGAGATGTCCTCCATCCGCATGCAGTGAGTCACGCTTGCAAAGTGCAACAGACCGAGCTACTAGGGCCAGAAAAAAGTAACACTGCGAAAGCATGGTGAGGCAATCTACCTGTATGCATATTATCACTGAATCCCGCTTTGTTCGTCAACCTATTCCCAGCAAGCGCCTGAAGTAAAAGGAAGAAAAGCGCCATTTATTATGGTGGCTGTTTACAAATACGAGGCTATTACTCGGTACAAAGGACTATAACGTGGAACGAGAGAATAGATGATAACTTTGGTCGTTTTGGAACTTGGCTTTCCTATTGCTTTCCCTTGTCGTCCTGAGCCTTTGTCGCAGTCTTTTCCTCGCCTGCTTCACCGGCATTGGGGCCTTGATCGATAAGCTGCGACAGTTCAGCAACAATGTCCGAAACGCCAGCGCACACTCCACCGACGGTGGCATCGACTTTAGCCAAGAGTTCAGGCAAGCCCAACGCGGGGAGAATAGGAGCAAGGGTGGGGGAGGTCACCAAACCATTCACCAAGTTCAGGACGGAATTGACGAGACCACAGACATCGACCGTGTTGAGAGCGCCACCTTCAGAGGTCAGTTTGGCAACGGTGCCGCTAACAGGACCGGTGACGCCACCAGCTGGCATAGCTTGAACGGCGGAGAAGGCAAGAGCAATAGCAGCGAGAGGAGCAGTGAAGCGCATGTTGAGAGATATTGATATAGAAAAAGACTGGAACTAGTAGTAGTAGTAAAAGTTGATGTCGTGAACCCCCCTCTGAAACCATGGCGTATTTATATTCAAGAGCGTCTGTTATCCATATGCAAGCGCATAACAAGTAGGATCGACTGAACTAATAAGAGCAAGCACAAGGAGGTACCAAGATGGTGATCCCTTCGGATCTACGCAGATGGCTCCTTTCTTCTGGTTCGTCAGTAGGCAGAATCTTAGATCTAGGCCCCCATCAGTTCTCCTGACGAAGAACAAGTTGGTTTCTGGGAAAAAAGGGGAGGTGCATCGTATGTGCGCGTAACTTTATTAAGTTTGCGAGGAATCTACCCCATGTGAAAAGAAAATAATCTCTATGCGAGTTATTATTTGGTCGTACACGTATCACATGGAGAACTAGACGACTATGTTATTATCCGCAAGCAAGACTGTAAAGTGGCAAGGTACCTAAGGAGCGTCGCCCCTAAGTCTACTTCCGTCCAGGTTTGCTTTAAACGAACATAGTGGTTCAACAACCATATTTTCTACAGGAGCCTTCTCTTCCCCTACATTGGCGATCTCTCAGCTTCTGCAAAGATCGTCTCCTTTTTGTCCCGGAACAGCAAGCTTGTTCACGATCCGAGAAGTAGCTATTTCTTGTCAACGGTGGTACTAGGCCAAAGATGGTCTTCTTTGCAAGGAAGCGGTTTGCACTTTATTCCTCGATCGTCTATTGTCATCCAAGTGCAAGTGCAGAGTATTCTACCAATCGTAGCACATGCGATCAAATTTTTTGCTCTATAGACAAAGCTGCCGCCGAGTAATGTAGGAAAGCAATCTCTTGAGTGGCATGTATTTTTCTGTTTCTACAAGAGTCACGCTGTCTATGGTCTTGCCGGTATGAATCAAGGCTTTCCATGTTTTCCAGAAAGTTTAAAGGAGCAATTTTGAATTGCATGCTCCTTGCAAAGTTATGGAGTTGCTTTGCTCCCTAATAATAGATATCTTGAGGCAACAGATGCATGTAGTTCTATGCAACTCCTTGCAAGCAGTAATGGCCATGCAACTCGTCATCCCAAGCAGGTCTCATCTTCTGTGTATTTCTCCCTATGTTCGGCCGCTGGATGAAATTCGTTGTTGTCCCAGCATAGACTCGGCAATGCGCCTCTCACGCCCTCTGTACGACGGGAAACGCTTCTTGGATAAAGTTGACTAAACAAATGCTGGTAAGTAAGAGTCTCTATAAAATTCGATGGATTTCGGGAAGCGCGTTGGATGCGACGCTGGGCATGCTAATCACTTATGGCTGCTTCAGCCACGAATGTATGCGATACATGAAAACACTGCGTGTTGTTCGGTGCTGGTCGTTCATCTCAGTAAAGCATGTCTTTGGTACTTTTGTATATATGTATGTGGTCGTTGTTGAATCATGAGGGATGTTCTTCTTCTTGATAGTGACAGGAATTGCTTGTAAATGTAGACGACATTGGCCGTTATTCGATAGCACATGTACATACATGATCGCGTTCGGCCTTCATCGAACAGACAATCGATAACTTAACCTGAGTTGTTCTGCAAAGTTGATCATCTCTATTTGCGAACCTTCTTGTTCGTATCTCAGGTAGAAGGAACACCTCTAACTATATACAATGGGCGACCGTATCATTTTCTCCCATGTCGCTGTCGTTCTATACTAACAACAGCAATCTGTACGTACAGTATTGTAGCCCAAGTATTTTTAAGGTCACCCTACTTCAATCTGGGAATTACTGTAGCAAATGCTGTCAGAAACTCGATAGAGCAATTAGCTTGTGTCGTTTTGTACTTATGCAAGGGTCTACAGTCAGCGTTAGTGTTCTTTCAGTAACCATGCCCTGAAATACGTGGTCTAGCACCACGCAATTTTGGTCCTACATCTCGAGAGATCCATATGACTCGGAACATATTGAGAGGCAGCAGCAGGAACGTGCAGAACACAAGCGCGCGCAGCATGTTTACTGTGCTTTGACTCTTGGCACAGCTCGCATATTCAGACACATATTTTCCGGGCAATTTCTGATAGGTCGTGCTTGACAATACCAGCCAACATTCCTGTCATGATAATGCAGTATAAAAAGACATTCTCATGGATTGTTTGTTTGTACCTGAACTCCTCTTCAATTGTCTACGTACTATGCGTGACATTATCATCGAGATTTTGCTCTACGCGTTGACGGTGTGTTACTTGGTTTGTACCAGCCCCGAAGTTTTGCTTTTATGGTTCTTCGCACTTCCGAGGATCATCGTTTTCCTCGGACAACAGAGTTGCCGCCCGGACCGAACCCGCCTTGTCATCGATATTTATCCTATACTGGAGCACGTTTCCCTCGTCTTCTATCATCTCCTTTATGCCATGGCCATCTTTGATTTCACCTTCGGAATGGTCGCCTGGATTTTCGACGTCGCCAAAACGGCAGCGAAATGATTTCCTCAGGAAGAACGACGACGATGACGACGACGACGACAGGTCCAACGGAGCGTCATGGTCTCAGTAGCTTAGTCTGTTACTTGCGCCGGAACTTGTCATATCATTAAAAGCATTATTCATCATCACTTATTGTAAACTTTAAGATCTGCTGTTCCATGCAAAGATCGGCAGTCTTTAAACAGGTACTGTATCTTTGTGCAACCAATTACGGAGCTTCACAACCATGTGCCCGCATTAAGCTCGCCTGAATACATCCCCCAGTCATTTTGTCATTTGCTTGCTTTTTTTTTTCGCTTGGATACAACATGGAGAACTCTCCATCGCTTTTAAAGATGGCCGTGCTCAAAACAGCAGTGGCTGCTGGCGAGACACCAGGCCCTGACAACGACGACGCAGCGTCTGCTAGGAGCGATCCTACCTTGCAATCTTCAATGGCAGCGAGTGAGTACACCGCATCAGAAGCACCCAGCACTCAGACGCCGGACGATCGACCCGCAATCAGGAAATGTCACTCTACACCCAATACATTTTCATTCCCAAAGCGTCTTCAGAAAACAAAGCGCCTGCTCTTTAAAGCGCGATTGTCAAAGTTCGATATCTCGAATCCGGAAACGGCCAATGATACGTTTCGGGGCTTCTATACCTTGTTCTGGCTTGCCATGGGGTTCTATCTGATACAGACTGCCATTCGCTGCTATGAACAGGAAGGCGTCATTCTCAGCTTGGGATTCTTTCGACTGTTCTCAAAGGATGGATTGGCTCTGCTGATATCTGATCTGACCATGGTCGCCACTACCGTATTCAGTGTCTTGTTCTCAAAGCTATTGGTCTGGGGTGTCATAAGGTACGAACCAGTTGGCGTCATACTGCAGCACATGTGTCAAACCATCTTTCTCTTCATGAACATCTACTGGACATTCTGGAGGTGAGGAGGATGTGTATCTCTTGGTCGGCATGCATCCAAGTGCTCACGTAATGCCACATAGAGACTGGCCGTGGGTGCAGTCTGGATTCTTTACGTTGCACACGATAGTCATGATGATGAAAATGCATTCATACACAGCCATGAACGGGGATTTGTCCATAAAGTATTGGAGACTCAAGGAGCTTCGGAAAAAGGCACCGGCATGGATTGCTGAGCACGGCGATGAGAACGCCGAAGAGTATAAGAACATGGAGGCTGAGATAGCGTTCCTTGAGGAAGAGCTGGTACATGGCAACACACGATACCCAGATAATGTTACGGTGCTGAATTACTTGGACTATCTATTGGTTCCAAGTCTGGTTTACTCTTTAGAATACCCTAGAACAGAAAGGCAAGTGTCAGGTTTCTGAAATAGAATGCAGCGTGGCTCATATCTTTACCCAGATTACGGCCATGGTACCTATTCGAAAAGACTGTGGCTACATTGGGGACCTTTCTGCTCCTATACGTCACGACCGAGCGGTACATTTTACCCAAGCTCTACGATCCACACATTTCTGACCTTCGCGTCATTGTTGAACTCTTATTCCCATTCATGATCAATTACTTGTTTATATTCTACATCATTTTTGAGTGCATTTTGAACGCATTTGCTGAACTAAGCAGGTCTGTCACTTTCTTTCCGGATAAACTGTATAATTGTTCTGACGGAGGGAGCATGGTACAGGTTCGCAGACCGAAACTTTTATGATGATTGGTGGAATAGGTACTTCCCTGAGGACGAATTGTACGGTTAGGAAGACACACACGACTGATCCCCAATTATCTTGCAGTGTGTCCTATGATGAATTTTCGCGCAAGTGGAACAAGCCTGTACATAAGTGGTTGCTCCGTCATGTGTATGCGCAATCGATGGAGTCTTATCGGCTTTCCAAGGCCAATGCGACCTTTGTCACGTTCTTATTCTCATCCTGCCTGCACGAACTTGTTCTCGTGATTGTCACTCGCAGGATCCGGATGTATCTCTTCGTGCTGCAGATGATGCAACTTCCGTTGATTTTCCTTGGCCGACAGCCTTGGGTCCGTAAACATTCAACAGTCGGCAATATTGTATTCTGGCTAGGCATGTTTGTCGGGCTGCCGCTGCTGGCCATCCTTTACTGTAGAGAGGCATTCTGGTCTAGTTACATATTTGGCGTTGGTGAGGGTTACTGATGGAAATACTTTATCATTGAAATAGACGAAGCACTTTTGAGTATCAAATATGTAGCACGAGATATGTAAAAAGCACAAGGGCATAGTTCTATGATCCTCATTGTCTTTGATATGTCATCATGTCTGCTTGGTAATAATACGCACCGTAGAACACCATGCGGGTGATCCTTCAGCCTTGCTTTCGCGATTGTCATTAGGAAAAGAATTAGACACTTTGTTATCGACAGCTCTTGCCAATGTAGAATTTACGTAACACATAAGACAATAAAGGGATCGATCGGCGATTATCAGCAGCTTGAGAGCTCATTTTTTTCGCACGAGTCGGGAACAGAAAAGTATCATCTTTTTTCCACTGACTTGAACCGGGTGACGCGTATTGCTACTTTGAACATGAGCGATCCGAGCACTTTGGCCAACCTTGGAGAGGTTAAGACAAAGCACTTGTCGTTGGACTGGACAATCTCCTTTGAGAAGCGCAACATTTCTGGCCATGTCCTTTTGGACATGGTGACCATTGCACCAAAAGTTAGCAAAGTTGTACTCGACACAAGCTACCTTGATATCCACAAAGTCCTGTTGGATGGTGCTGAATTGGAAGTGAGTCTTGCGTAATGCCATTATACTGGACATGTACTTATCTATGAGCTGTTTTACTAGTTCCAAGTAGCTGAGCGCTACGTTCAACTGGGTTCTGCTTTGACTATCCAGCTTCCCAAACCTCTTCCTGAAGGCACTGAATTTCAACTTGCTATTCACTACGCGACCACTGCGAAGTGCACGGCCATCCAGTTTCTCGAGCCAGAGTATGTATCATGCAGAGATTCTATTCAGAGACAAAGCAACTGATGTGCTTTAGACAAACCGTCGGTAAGAAGCATCCCTACTTGTTCTCTCAATGCCAACCGGTACGCGTTTTCTTTTTTCATTATTTGTCTCGATGGCCAGCACGTACAAGGGCTAATGCCGTGCTTCTCAGATCCACGCGCGGTCCTTCGTTCCTTGCCAGGACTCACCTGGTATCAAGCTGACCTATTCGGCCAAGGTCACCTCGCCACTTCCCGTTGTCATGTCAGCCCTAAAGACATCTGTGGAAAAAGCTCCGGATGGTGTTTCATCTGTGTACCACTTTGAGCAGAGGACAACGATGCCGTCATATCTTATCGCGATCGCGTCTGGTAATCTGGAGGGTCGGGAAATTGGTCCCCGCAGTACGGTTTGGTGTGAACCTGAAATGGTTGATGCGGCCGCTTGGGAATTCGAGGTAATGTAAAAATATGTCATTTCAGTAAAGCAGGATAGTTATACTTTGAGAATATAGGATACCGAGACCTTTATTGCAACGGGCGAGAAGTTGTTGACTCCCTACGAATGGGGTCGATATGATCTGTTGGTTTTGCCGCCATCTTTCCCGTATGGCGGGATGGAGGTAATCGTTACAGACTCCCGCCCATTTTGCCTTATTAATCCTTTTCTTCTTATCTTGTCGCTTCGAAGAATCCATGCTTAACGTTCGTCACACCGACCTTATTATCTGGTATGTCGGAAGCAGTAAGAACTTTCGCGCGCTTTTGTAGGGGCTATTGATGAAACTGTGCTATTTCCTGAAGGTGACAAGAGTGCTGTTGACGTTGTTGCTCATGAAATCTCGCACAGCTGGATGGGTAACCTGGTCACGACCAAGAACTGGGTAAATACAATTATTGAGCTGCTTATTAATGAGCCTGGTTCTTATTTGTTCATCTTTAGGAACACTTTTGGCTGAACGAAGGCTGGACTGTCTTCGTGGAACGCAAGATCCTGAGTCGTCTCCACGGTGAACTGGAGCGACAATTCAGCGCTATCATTGGTAAGATGGAGGTTCGACTAGTTGTATTTGCTTTCACGCTGTGTCCCTAACGATAAAATAGGTTGGAAGGCTTTGAAAGAAAGTGTAGAGCATTTTGGAGCAGACTCTCCAGCTACGGTTCTGCGACCTGATCTGAGCGGGGGTATAGATCCTGACGACTACTTTAGCTCTATCCCATATGGTACGCCTTATGGATGGGTCTCAGCGCAATCATTCCTTTTAAGACTTGGGCTTTTCTGCAGAAAAGGGATTCAACTTGTTGTACCATATTGAAAAGACTGTCGGCGGGCCCGACATCTTTGAGCCATACATGAAGGCACACGTTGAACGATTCGCATCTCAATCCATTACCACCGAACAATGGAAAGCGTTCTTATTTGAATATATGGAAAAACACCACGGACAGGCCGTAGTTGATAAACTAAACACCATCGACTTTGACGCTTGGATTCATGGCAAAGGCATGCCACCTGTGGACCCCAAGTTTGACACCACATTGGCTGACGCCTGCTATGCTCTCGCCAAGCGCTGGGACGAAGCACGGAACTCTGATGACCTGTCTGGTTTTTCACCGAAAGACGTAGAAAGCTTCAGTGCTACTCAGAAAAGTAAGGACCGAGATGTCGCGGTTACTGCTCGGTATTAACATCGAGATATACGTAGTCGTCTTTTTGGAACGATTGACCGACTGCGAGCCTCTTCCACACCATCTTCTCGCGAAGATGGACGAATTATATCAAATGACACCCATTCGTAATGCAGATGTTCGATTCCGGTGGCAACAGCTGTGCGTGATGGCCAGCTATAAGCCAATCTATCCTCATATCGTATCCTTTGTAACGGAGCAAGGTCGTATGAAGTTTGTCCGACCGCTTTACCGTCTGCTCTACCGCGCACAGGATGGTGCTGAATTGGCTAGGGAAACCTATCTGAAGAACAGAAACTTCTACCACCCTATTGCTGCTCAGCTCATTGAAAAGGATATTGGCTTGAAGCCAAAATAAAAGATAAAGGGACCTCTTGGCTTGTACAGCTTATTCTGTCACTCAATGGAAAAAACAAGTTCCAGTGGTTCTACCGGTCAAGGTCTAAATGCACGCAAAACAGGAATACGACGGGACATGACGGTTCCGCGAGACTAGACCAATTCCTTCCATTTGTTCACGGAAGACGCGGTATTTATTAGCAGTGACTCACACAGACGCGAAAAGCTTAATTGATAAGGTAAAATGTATATTATGCGAAAAACGAAAGATGTTCCATGGTCCCTGTCGCTGCTTTCTACGATAAGATGCGCTTTGCCTTTTCGCTCACTGTAATTCAAACTTCCTTACTGATTACCGATGCCACCAGATCAGGCCATCGGCAAACCTGTGATACCATACACCCGGTTAGTCGCGTAGTGAACGCGGTACTGCAGGGAAGCCAAGATGACACCGTCAGCCGGGCGCTTCAGGCAGGGAGCTGGATGCGGTGGCAGCGGCGTAGGGGAAGGAGGAGAGGAGCCTGTAAATGGATGTCAAGCGACTGATTTGCAACTGGGCGCTCTGCTTTGACAGTTCGTGTGACTAGGAAAGGTTCAAGTGGCCCACAGACAGTTAAATTCAACCTACCAAAAACGTGCTAGGACCCGAGTTTAAGTTTGAATGATGATGGATGGACAGCCGTATTACTATAAAAGGTTGCTTCAGTCAGCCATGGGAACGGCGGCGCCCATATCCAGAAGCGTGGATTGATCAGGATATCAAACTTTGACAGAATGGCCATTTCACGCAATAATCCAGGATTCCTCCCAGAAAGTTGGATTGCAAATTACTTGGCTGAGGACTATACACATCGTAAGGGAAGAAAGTCATTCTCCTTGTTGGGTCGATCCATTCCTTTCCGGTCCCACATGAAGAAGGCGGCTCTGGAAACATTGTGTTGTTTCCCGTGATAGTAGGGAGAATGGAACGCTACAGAGCCCTGTAGTCTCCCCTTCTGATGCACATGCAGCTGTTTTTATTTCACGTCATGGGAGCTGTACTCACATAAAGGGATTGCAATGGTTTTCGCCCATGGAAAAAGGAAAGGTGAGTATACTTGTCGGTATTAAAGTCTTCCGAATCAGAGAAATTGAAGGTTGGCACCGCACTACGGATTTCGGGGCGCAAAAAGGGTCGATTGATCTGCGAGCGCGACTTCCCGAGTCTAGATGAATGGTGACCACATGACAAACCCGTTGACTCATCAAGGTCTCTCCTTCCAAGACGGAAACGAATCCATCTACGGTATACAACGATCAGAATTAGCTTTTTACACAGGTCGCTGTAGGTAAATGGACCAGGAGGTGCATCAGATATGTTTCATACAAGTGAAAGAGGACTTGGTAATAGCTCTAAAACCCTATTGACGCCCATGCTACCCTGTTTATTCCTTTGCAAATCGAAAGTTAAATCGAGTCCGTGCTTGAAGAGCCTGGTCCCGTCTCCTCCCCCTTTGCTGGTTTCATAGGCTGCTGATCTCCCCTGAACCAAAACGCTCCTCCCCTCTGTGCGCGCCCTGCCACGCGCGAGCCTCATGAATTCTATTCCGTTACATTGGGGGCTGTTTTACTATGAATGAATATATATAAATACCGGAACAGATTGTTCATCCCACTCCCCATATCTGTCCTTGCTCACAAACAAATGTCTCACGCTATCACCATCAAGCCCTTGAACCTTGAAGGAGGCCAATGGTATGTGGTGGGATTGGATATTCAATGACAGAACAGTCAGTCGCTCATGATGCCATTTCGCAGCGCCTGGTGCGGCAAGTACGGCCACAAACGACCTAGCTGCCCTTTACTCAAGTGATTTCGCTCTGCCTAATATCAACACTCTTACTGTTTGCTCGTTATTGCCCATTTTCGTTTTCCTTCACTGGCATGCCTCTATGTTATACCCACAACATTAAGCATTTGTATTAAAGAAACAGAAAAAAGTCGAAGCTATGCTTTGATAGCATGCGCATATGGTCTCTCCCTTTATTTTGTTTGCTTTTCTGACACCCATCTTTTATTTGATTTTCTTGCCGTCTTGTCGTTTATGTGATGTTCATTGGTTATGTTCCCGCAATAAAAATTTGGTCATGGGTTCTTTACGGTCCCGGTCATGGGAACTTTCATTATCTGTCAGCTACTCAGCTCTCGGCAAACTCGGACGAGCCGTTCATTTCTCATGTCACATCGAGAAAAGAAGAATCCACGGCGCAACTTACTTTGACGATAGCTTGCAAAGTCTCTTTCGACGCTCTTAGAGATTCCAAGGAACACTTCTTGGCACGCAGTCCATTTTATCTTGGTTATATCCACGGTTCAGTTTTTCCGTCTCACGTTTGATCAACGATTTTCACTTCTTTCCTTTACACACTCAAGTGGACGTTGACGTTGATGATCCTCAGAACGATAACAAGCAACATCAACAAAGGTTGCCAGTCGTTTCGGGAAAAGTTCCGCGTGGGAAGGAATAGTATACTTATCACATTCCAAGCATCCGGTTTGCTCGCTGTGGCACGCGACCCTTGCTATTTTAGCAATTGATATCTTAAGCTGCCCGTAGTGTATTTCTACCATATTAGACGCGGCACATTGTGCCCAATTGACCGCGAGGTCTACGAACACACGTTCGGTGAAAAGACACGTGACCTGCGCACTTTTCAGAGCTTTGTAGTGATCGTGAACTTCCCTTGCTTCCATGAACAAGAATTCTCCTTCCACTTTGCTCAGAAACACAGAAAAGCTACTGCTTTCGTATCAATACAAGAAGTCGGCGACCGAGGGGTAACTGGGATCATCAGCGGATTCGATACGCTCCAAGCATTTCCTCTGATGCCGCTTCTCCACACGAATTCTTTGCCAATTACACTGTCGACTTGGTCGGCTCCCTTTCTCTTTCTTTTTGTCAGCAGCTTCCTCGGACTTCTTGGTGACTATATTCTTGCAATTCATCTCTCTTTTGGGAGCAAGGGTACCCTTGAAGTAGATGAGCAATAAGCGCTTCCAAGCATAATCAAGGGTGCTGCCGTTCCAAGTGTTTTTGATCTTGACCGCTAGTTCTTCCTGTAGAGCGGAGAGGGACGTTTGCGACATTCCCTCGAGCTTTGTGATTTGAAAATGGATAGTGTCCAAGCGAACATTGTTCCAAAGCAGATGTTGATTAGCGCTTTTCTTTTCGTTAGATCCTGTTCCCCAGAGATATAATAACATAAATCCGCTGGACGTGTACTTGCACAGAGGCTGAAATAATCACTGTCCTTTGGAATGGCTGCAACATCTTTTGGTAGCCGGGCTACTGGTATGCATCTGGAGCTCTCCAGATAGTATCCTCGCGCTCGGTAAAATGTCCTTAATGTCCAATGCCGTCGCCGCATCATCCCGTACGTAGTTGGACTTTTCGCATAGCCTCAAACATTAAAGCACGTACTATTGCAGCCAAATCGGCTTTCATCTTGGTGAGATCGGCGGAAGTTCCATAAAGACGTTGCAGAGACAGCTTCTTGTGTTCTTCCGCCGGATCCTCCCGCACTTTCTCCTTGATCGAAACCTCGCAAACACGTATCCTTCCACCAGCCAAAGTGCTCGGTCGCGCATTGCGTGTCTGTCATGCAAACTCCAAGTAGCTTTGCCAAGCGTTTGGCAGTCCTCGTGGCACTGTTGTTTGTGCATGCCGCAGCCAGCGGGCGAGCAAGCTGTGAGATTCGCTGACAGATTTGGAGACAATTTTAGGCGGCAGGTCCTGCATGTCGTTGTGCCTCGTCAAAGATGCCTCTTGGTAGCCTTATGCTTTTCTCCAAATCCTCCTTCTCGTTCATCAACTTGGTAAGGTATTCTACTTTGGACATGATTTGCTTTCTTCCTGCTTCCGCTCTGACTCTCGAGTTACAATCGTCAGCAATCTCGGTCCGAAGGTTTGCTCAACTGCGTTGAAAGCATCTTCCTCTGGGAATATCTCAATAGTGCGCCAAGGAGCTGCTTCGTTCTGCCGTCTTCGTTTCGGTAAAGGTACCGTGATCGCATCGTTGCATGTCACTGTTAGAGCTGCTGGAAGTGATCTGCCACTTTACTCAGAATACTGTAGAGTACCGAAAAGTCGTCCGGTGAAAGATCTCAATCTTGCTTTGTAAGACAGGTGTGTCGTAGTTTTGAGGTTGTTCGATATTGCAGATAGACAGTGAGTGCTTTGAAACTCTTTCTAGGTGCTTACATTCGTTTCTGGTTATTTTCAAGTCTGGCAGTAAAACTCCTTCCACGATGAAAGAACGACAGATCCATCTGACGGCCAAGCCACTGGCCAAACAGCTACCGACTGACGGTTAATTGGTGATGGTTCATATGACAAATCTCTGAAAGGTAGATCTACGAAAAGTATAAATAGCCCATCTAGATTGTCAATAAAAGAGTAGTTGATTCTATCCTATTTCGAGTGATCCTGCCTATTTGCAGTCGGTTAGTCCAGATCCATTGCCCAAAGTTCGGCCCTAGAAATATTACACATGACGGAGATTGTTTGTGACGACTCTTGGATGAGTTCGAACAACCTCCTTTGCGCTCCATTATGCGCACTTCACATGCTACAACGCCAGGTGTTTCCACAGGAAACTCCCTTTGCAAATTTTTTCTGTTTCATCAGGGTGGACGCACCCTCATTAATATACTGAAGGCACGCTTCGAAGCATGCACGCATGGCTCTGCTATAACAGTGTAAAAGAGACTGGTCATTAACAGCTAAATCATTTCAGGTGTATGAATCGTACTTGCAGCTTCTAGTTCTGCAGCGGCACATACGTTTATGGACACTTCACGAGGACGTTTTCTAGCAACTGCGGTCCGATTAAATCTGCTACGCCTGGTTACTTCAAGATCTACTCTTCTTTTTGTCGGCGTAATTTGAGACTTCAAGATGCGTAATCGATCACATAAACGCTATCTACCAGTATCGCTATGGCCCGGCCCTTTGCGAGCGTCAGGAACTTTCGCCCAGTTAGCATTACCTGACGGCTCTCGTCTGTAGAACTGCTTCCTTGGCGAGATTAAGCTTAATTACTCTTGGTATGACACGAAAGGTTGTCTCATTGCACGTAGGTTTGTGGACAAGATGTTCACCAAATGGCGAAACCAGCAGCTTTTTTGTATTCACGACCTATGAACGAACAGGAACACTGTTTACCGTTTTTTTGAGCAAGGGCTTTCTTCAGAATAGGTCAAACAGTGGCGATTATATCTCTAGGGTCAATGTGGGCGCAATCGTGTAGAAGAGGAGAGGTAATCGCGGTAAATGCGGTTTGTACGGACTCGGGAATTCAAGCTTTGCAGGCGGAAGGGGTGGGACGGAGAAGCAAGGCATATGAAAGTTTTAACGCGACATGGATGCATTGTGTGCAAAATTGTACGAGTCAACTTCTTATTTTAACCGAGGCTAGATCAGTGTGCACATGGTTTACAGACATGGTTCCAACTGTATTCAGAAGCTATTAAAGAGAACTATTACATACTGAAAAAACCAAGTTTGTGTATAAGTGGACTTTTGAGATATCCCTTTCGGAAGCCAAAGTTTGAATTTATTCGCGCAGTTTTGCTCGCCACTGTACAAAATGCGATCTGGAAACAGCCTTTTTGGGAGGGCTGGTAGGGAAGGAGCGGCTGTCCTGGGTATGATACCGCATGCTGCTTTTGATATGTGGTAGGAATGGCCTGCGGCGGAAGCGATGGTGTTGCCAAGCCATGCTGTCTGAGCAACGCCTGTTGCTGTTGCTGTTGCTGCTGTTGATACAACATTAATCGCTGTTGGTCAATTTGGGTAGCCTGTCGTTGTTGAAGAAGATTGAGACCAACCCGGCGCTGTTGCATTGTACGATACGGCAGGGATTGCATCTCCAATTGATTGTGTACTTGCACTGGAGTTGCAGCCACGGTTGCTGGCGCAGGTACATTAATTGGAGTATTTGTAGCAGCAGCGCTTTGAGCCTTCACAGCAGGCGATGGACCATTTACAAAGCTTACTTCCGTCCCTTTATTCTCAGCCCTTTTTGACTTGGCTGATGATTTTTTGGTCCGTGAGGTTTTCTGTCGAGCCAACTTTTGCCGTTCCTCTTTTGATTTTGAACCTCTTTTGGTACTTCTGATCTTACCACCTCCTCCAGGACCAACAACTCCACCTGGCAAACGCGTATTCGCTTCGTGCGCCAACGAATTTAAACTCTCTGATAAAATAATCGTCAGTCACACATTTGGCAACATCGGCTCCTTGAGTACCTCTCGCGCTT
>JSYX01000383.1:0-33659 GCA_000787465.1 Thermomucor indicae-seudaticae
CAGTCACTTCTCACAGAGACAGCATTGCTTCAATCCAACAATGCTTCAATTGATCAACACAATATCCACCCATACCGGCTCTAATGGACGTTCAAAACGTGCATCAAATTTTGAACTCGGTAATTCAGCTCTCGGAAAGCCTGTGCCGCGCCCTGCAAGTCCATTGCTTACCACAGAGCCAGAAAGTCCGGTATAATCGTATTCACCATTGGTTCAGGGTCGTTAAAATATTGTATATCGCTGGTGGGGGGTGTTATCCGAAACGCGCTCAAAAGGTCGTCAAAGAGTTTCGCTCACAGTGCGTCGCGACTTGTCGAAGTAGCATGGCTGGTTGAGCTGAATCGTCGTGTAGCGAGTGCAGAAGCGTTCCACGCACGAACGAAAACGTAGCATAAATACCTTGCTAACTGTTTTGGCCAACGCTTGAAAGCAAAGAAGGCACACGCGCCGCGCTCGGTAACCACGATTTACCGTCAACTGAACCGTTCACTGTGGAGATTAGGATCAGTCGTCAGAGAAACCTCCGCTTTAACGGAAAAAGAACTTTCTCATACGGTACCTTTCTATCTTTCTATCCGTGCTCTGTCACTGGTTGTCGAAAAGAGGTCGGAGGGACGGAGAACAGACCGATGGAAATAGCGCACAGTTCAAGATCTGCATTCACCGTAAAGTAGTTTGGAGTGACATGACGCGTAAGCCGTTCACAAATCCACAGCGACATAAACTGCTTCCAGCTTTTCTTGCTTTCAATGCAGCTCATTTTTCCACGGCGGTAGTAAAAACCACGAAAAGGCCAAGCGTGCGATGCAAAGAAAGGAACAACGAAAACCACGAGTTCGGAATCTGCAAAAAATCTGTATAGAGATGCGCTGATCAGTGCTTAATAAGAACCGTGCAGGCATTTGTGGAGTCTTAGAATGCAGGTGAGGTATACCTGATGCGATGTCATGGCTAAGCATCAACCTTGACAAAGAAAAGCAATGAAAAAATAAGGTTTTCCGTCAGGCCTATCTTCAAGGAGCTTTGCATGGCCGCCCTGTGGTCCGGGAACACATATCTCCCGTAGTAATCTAGTTCAGCTTGACGTTCGCACTCCTGTCCCTGCGCCGTCCTTCTGTTTGCGACTGTGAGGACAACGTTAGGAAAAGCTACGGTTCACGGATTTATTTGTAACACAAGGGCAAGCCGCTTCGCGAACGCGTCATTTCAGCTTTCAAGCGGTTCTTTGACTTCCGCGAAGTACGACAGCACGTCACAGCATAGGTATCGACGTCTTAGGATCGGCGCGCTATTATCTACACAGTCGTTTTCAATTTTAAAGCTAGCTGCAGTTCCTATCGCTTTAGCCATTACTGCAGAACGACGAAGATTCGTTGTTCCCGTGGATAACATTTCCTTGCATGAAGCGAGCATTGACAATTACCGGCAGCCATTAGGAGTGCAAACTGTTGCGAAAAACTGAAGAAAGAGATGTCGTGCACGTATAATTCCCGTTTTCAAATACTGTATGGATATGTGTAATTTGTTTTGAGGCAAGCGAAAACCACTTTTGTCATGAACGCAATTTACACAAGCCAATCTTCCATTCTTAACACGCAAAGTCGATCTGCACCTGAGCGCGAATCTGTTCATTTATCAGCGCCAAGGAAAATATGCTTGTCGCAAATTTCCAGGCAAATCCAATAGCTATCGACATTTTAAGCGGATACTATAGTGATGATCTCTGGCACTCGGAGACGACACCCTTGAGAACATCCTCTGTTGCACTTTCCAGAAATATACAATTTTTCTATTGATCCGCTTGTTCGTTGCAACACACTCAGACAGACAATGGACAACACACTCAGTAATGCTGGCCTGACCATGCTACAATCACTTGTGCAACTGTATACATACTGTTATAATGAACTTAATCTCCCATTGCCACCTCCCGATCGAGTATACGTCATTTCACGAACCGCCACTTCAGCATGGGATCATGTTCCTCCAGCCGTACGCCAATACTACGGCAAGTTCATACAAGTACCGGGGCAGTCCAACGTTATATCTCTCTTGCTTTTGCTCTTTGTCCTCTACATATTTCTTAACCTCTTAATGGCCACAGTCCGATCCTTTGTACGCGTCCTTTTCGAGTTCATTCCATTTTGCCTCATGGTCACCATTATCGCAATTTGCGCCATGCTCATTCAGCAATACTATTTTCCAGACTTGACGCGCCAACATGACATGTGAGCAAGTTTATTGTTAAATTACCCAAACAGCTCGTCCTCAAGGGAGCTAGCGTATTCTAGCGTCTTCCGGATGTAAAAGCACATGTATCTATTCCCCCCCACAGAAGAAAAGTTTTGGTTAATGTAGGTGTATACGGTAAATAAAGAGAAGAGCTTACGCCTTGCTATCAAGAACATCCTTTTGAAACGTGGTTGTCACATTATGATCTTCAAACTTGAACCACTGTTTATCCGTGCTGCAATCAGCAGACTGGCAATACTTTAAACTTTCCTTTTTTTTTACCTCGCCTCTATGCTTGGAGTACATTGTATAGTGACCAGTGTCCATGCGTCCTTGGTGATTAATGACCGCAAATAACGTATATAAATTGGAACTGTCACTAATTCATGTGTCAATGTCGGACCCTATGAAAAATTTTTGTCCTTTTGTCTGTACCCCTTTAATTTTTCTTTTCCTTGGGTCGTGTAAGGAGTCATGTCAAGCTCTACGGGGAACTTTATCTTGGTTTCTATTTTATTTGCTGAATCAAAACGCTAAAGAGAGGATCAGTTTTGTAACGCCTTTTTTGGATTTAACATATATTTCAAACCTTAAGTTGAAAACTGAGCACGGAAGGGAGACGCTTTATGGAAAGCTGCTTGGTTGCCTCCTATTTAATAATAGTTTAGCCTGATGCATGACATACATAGTTTCAAGTGATAATTTGCCTGAAATGTATTTCCACACTTGCTACAACTGTATTCTTTAGGTCCTAATTTCTCTGGTTGGGTATACCTGCCGTCAAAAACTGTTAGATGTACACAAAAGGAAAATAGACAAGACATGAAATCAAATGTTACCTGTCGAGACAGTCTACCAAGGTGTTAGCTTGTTTCGACCGCCGCGCAGTGGGGCTTTGACCGGATATAGAACTCGTCGTCGTCTTTTTCTTCTTTTCTGCTGGCCGTAAACCAAGGCTAATGTCAAGCATGGGGTCAAAAGTGGTCGTGACGTTCCCGCAGCGCAAACAAGTAACGTTGGACTGTAGTACTCCCGCAAAGGTTTTGTGTACAATGCATTCACAGTTAACCATCGAATGGCCTTGTCCTCGATGTCAGCTTATTTCTATTGTGCAAAACAAGATAGAGAAAAGAATTTACCTTCACAGCCTGCGTGAATGCTATTCAAGGCACTGATGAAGAACTCGTGGGCGTCTTGTTGTGCGTATCCCGCCAACTCCTTTAGACTCATCCACATGGACTGAAGAAAACTACACGGTCCATAGGGCTCCTTTTTACCCGAGTAGATCTAGACATATATAAACTGAGTGTGTATGACTGTGAAAGAGTTGCTTCAACTTACCTGCGCAAACAGGTTATCCATTTCACAGCAAAGACAAAACTTTCTCTGACAGCGTGAAGGATTGTGTCGATCACTGAGAAAGTACGCCTTCAAGAGCGGGTTATGTATAAAGCTCTGGAGTATCACATTCATAAAACAAGTGTTGCCCATGTTGCAAAGTCCTCGAATTCCCTGACATGATGCCACTCTGGAACCTCTCGTGATAATGCTCATTTCGTCGTTACTCGGTACCCAACTGCCAACAGCCGTCCTTGGTCTTTTCCGCTTGGATTCTTGACATGTGTACATAAGCACTCTTGTACAGAATCCTTGAGTTACAGTATAAAGACAAACTTACTCTTTTCGCATCGCAGTATTTCTTCGATCACAATTCGATCGTGCAATTCTGAATCATATACGTAATCTCCACACTCTCTACAGTACAACGTTCTACGCGCGAAATCCATGGCTAATCCGTTCGTTATAGTCCTTGTTGTCTCTTGATCCATTCCGCGAACGGCTTACCAAAATTATGTTGCTTTTCTTTCATATGGTCTCTTATGTGTCCTTTGTGCCAGCATCCCATATATACGCAATGCAAGCAAGCATGAAGTCGTGATAACGGATCACTGCACGTCGAACATTCTGGTAAACAGAGCTAAAATCCGTCGTCGTACGTTATACGTATTTCCTATAGATTAGACGCACATGTGCTTATTCTACCTGCTTTCGCTTCTTGGTAGGGCTTTCCTGCAACTCTTTTCGACTCCTTTGCCACTGCAGTGAATATCGCACCAGGGAACGGTAGCTAGCAAACAGATCGTCGTCCAGCAGGAAGTCGTCCTCATCCAATTGTCGTCGCCGTTGTCTCTTATATTTGGCCAGGTGTGCACATCCCGCCGTTGCGACCAGGCCTTGCTGGTCATTATGATAGAAGTCGGGAGGATTGTCAGGAGAAAGGAGAATGTCGTACACCGTCTTGCTCCGATCCACAGATGGAAACGCATCGGTAAAGCTCGGTGACGACGGTGATGAAAGAGGTGACATTGGCGAATCGGCTAGTCCAAGCGGCTGAT
The DNA here is from genome assembly GCA_000787465.1 of Thermomucor indicae-seudaticae. Classification (NCBI taxonomy): domain Eukaryota; kingdom Fungi; phylum Mucoromycota; class Mucoromycetes; order Mucorales; family Lichtheimiaceae; genus Thermomucor; species Thermomucor indicae-seudaticae. Next base: position 4,629 of record JSYX01000383.1, read on the forward strand.
GACGTGGTGAAAAACTCGACATTGCTGAACGGGATGTAGGTAAAAGAGAAAACGTAACATAGCTTAACTCTGACCTTCCTTTTTGGCAACACTGACAACCAATTGACCTCCGCCCTGGATTCGAACAACAAACTACCGTAGATATGGAATACATAACAGCATTTTGTTTTCTTAATTAAAGTAGCAAGTTATTTACAAATATATTAGGAATGTACGCTCATAAGCTCTTCGACAACTTTACATAGGTCTTCAACTGTAGAATCTAGCCTTCGACCGCCGTTTTGACCATCCACTACGAATTGCATTTGCTGTGGCGTTAGATCCAAGAAGCTTTCAATAAGGTCACCGTCTATAAAGTTCATGGCCTTTTCTTGGTAGTCGTCAACAGTAACGTCACGCCATCTTTTTTGCCAACACATGTATGAGCTGCTATCTCTAACTTTCACAAGATCTCCCACTTACGCTGTATGGTCCAAATCTCCGATGCTAGGCAGTATCTTGCTCATATTATTCTGCATCTGCCATAAAAGTTTGAACAAGTCGTCAGAAAGATCTGCAATTACACCTATCCCTCCGCTTGTGGTACAGAATATGAGGGATGGGACAACCGATCGGTTATCGGCATCAGGAGCGTTCGTTCCCAGGTAACCTATCATGGACGCTCCAGTCTGAGCATGATGACTTTCCCTTAGGCAACCAGTAAAACAGAAGTTTTCACAAACCAAATCGGAATCGCGGGATGCGCTCGCCGTAATGCCATTGACTTACAATATCCAGATAAGCTTCCCCGGTGTCCTTATCCAACTGACGCTCAAACACATATATATGGCAGCCTTCATCTGCTGCAATATACAGATCTTGGCTCAAAGCTTCTACCGCCGTAATACCCTTCATCTCGTCACAGCGTCCATAGTGTTCCAGTTGTCCTGTCGTAGAGTCGTATCGAAAAGCGCTAACGGCCTGTAACATGTCACCTGCTATAATAATGTCATTGTATGTCGCAAGAGAAGTGCAAAGTGACGGTAATTTCACCGAGCATACGACAGCCAATTGTCCCTTTCCGCTCACAGTGACATCCCACCGGTATACAAAAATCTACATACCGCCAACGTCAATATTAAGTCTTCCCTTTCTGTTCTCCAATCAAGCATACCGTTCCGGATATGGCAGCTACCAATTTGCCCTGAAATGGTCGGAGACATTCAACAATGCCTTTAGTGTTCAGTTGACTGATGCGCGTGATCTTCCTGTCGGGTGATATCCGGAGTACAAGTAATCGACCAAAGGAATTCTTCTCAAACGCATCGCTGATGACACCAGTGCCCAGCACATAGTACTCGTTGCTATCATTTTCGAATACGGCTGTCGTTATTGCCATGGGTTTCTCGTAAAACTTTTGGTATACTCGATCAATGACTAAGCCGATTAATGAGCCAAGGGAACAAAATACCTGGATAACATCGTGCTGCCACATACCCTTCAGGTTCTGTTCATCTAATAGTTCAAGGCCACCTGTTGTGACATTCGGTCCTTCGTAAGGACTTGCGCACCACCTCGTGGTTAGAACACCAAAAGTTTTGGAGGTTTCATGGTAAACAATCCGCCGGGGAGTGTCAGCAGTAGGTATTTTCGAGATATGCAGCTTTTGAATTTCCTCCATCTGTCCTATGACAAGCGCGTCTTTAGTTGCCAGTGCTACAGCATCCGGAAATGCTGGACTATTGAAAGATGTCACGCAGCGTACATCCTGTTGTGCGTATTTCCTGTCAACAAAGGTACCCAACAACATAAATTTCATTGGACACTTTACCTTTAGGTTGACGTTCGAATAGATGAGCTTTTGATTGCGACTGTGTATGACACTCGGTTTATCTGACGCAGCAAATACATGCATGGTGCCGTTCGATGTGAATGAGCCTAGAGATATTGGCATTTTGCCCACGAAAGAGCGTTTTTTGTCCCATAGCTTTCCGCGGTGATTGTCAAGTTTGAAGTTGTAAAACTGGCCATCACCTAGAGCGATATTAGGGTATGAATGCCACGCGATTTCTATGGAAACACACCCAAAGCAACCAAGAGATAGCAAATCCCTTCAAACTTGGCCATCAGAATCGATCTCGGCATAGCGGTGCCTGTCAGTGGCTCTTCTGCAACCATTTCCAACGAAGGCATCGATAAAAGTTTGACACCGACTTGTTGCCAGAGTCCAACGGCAGCCACAGATGATTCGAGCGCAGCAGACGGATCCACCGGCGTAATATCAATACAAGATACTTCATGCTCCAATTGAGTTTCTCTGTACATAAAATGGGTCTGTCAGAAGGACAAATCAGAATGAAGCAAAATATTACTACACTAGTGTGGAACACCTCACCCCATCTTCAATATCCGACTGCCTTGGATAGACAATGCCACTAGCCGCCCATAGCCGTTCGAGACGACGCACTGAGTAGCATTGATACTGGCTACTGTGATCTGCGATGGTCCTTCAGGAAACCATTCATCCAAGAGTCTGCCGTCGCTGCCGCAGCTCATTAACCGAACGCTGCTGTCGGTTACTTGCAATATACAGTCGCCAAATACGTTGGCCACCGCAAGGGTCCTCTTGTCAAGCGCAAGCCCCGAGTAGCGTGCCAACGGTCGCATCACAACTTCATCCAGGAACAGAAGACTCGTTTGGTTGATAAACGACAGTACGATAATGTTATCGCAGCTGCATACGAAGCTGGTTTGTATATCAAAACTTTATGATATCCCATTACAAGATAGCTACACTTACGTCGAAAAGAACCCTGGTCTCAGTGTCCATACACCTTTTACACCAGAAACTTCAATGGTTGCCACTTCGTTCAAACCGACACCGTTCCGGATTACACGCAGCGAACTATCATTACCCATTCCTGAGCAGGTAATTAACTGACCTTGACCCTAGAAAGCGGTCAATGCTTCCTTACCCAGAAAGAAACTCTTGAACCTGCATTTACCTGTTTGTCCAGATCCGCCAACCAAAAGTCAGTGATGGGTCCCAGACTTGGAAACTCATCGATGACTTCCAGAATATCTCCCGATGCAACTCTAGCTGGATCACGCACATGGACAAGCTGAGAATCACCCGTCGTAGATCCAACAAAGACGATGTTATTATCCAGATACGCTAAACAAGCTGGTGCAGACACCTAATGCAAGGGATGAGGTAAGGTTTCTCTTTCGCGGAATCCTTCGAAGCCAGGGACCTACCACTCCCAGTTGAATCAGGTTTAAGCTCTGTACTGTTTCTGCCGATGTCGTTAAAGTCAATAGGTATAGATGGCCCTGAGGCTGATCACCCAACAAGATCCGTGTGCCTTGGTCATTCATAAAACTGTAGCTGTGGGTGGCGCGAAACATAAGCCATGTTCTTCTTCCTCGCCTCATCTATTGTAAGACAATCTTACCAGGTAATAGAACAGCTCTTGATCCCGATGGCTTTCGCTTCGCGATCCTGTTTAAGATACCGTATCGTTGTCTCTGTAATGACGAGTACTCCGGCAAGCGGAGGCGGCATAGCAATGAGAAAAGTGTCTTTCTTATCGGACCCCAGTTCTTCAATCAGTTTTGCTCCAGGGACGAATTTGTTTCTATCTTCATTGTACGTGAAGATCTGCAAATGTCGTCGTTTGTCCTTGTCATCGTACAATAAGGCCAACGATGGTTCTTCTGTGCCTTGTAAAAACACCATGTTGACTAGCTTGTTACAATCCATGCTGAGAATATATGTACATATCGACCTATAAGAGACTGTAACTGACAGTTTCTATCTTTTTCACTTTGCACTTACTCCAAGATAATGAGATTATATTCTGTTGGTTGCTGTGCTCGGCGTCTTGTGTCTTTGAGTTTCAGTGAATTTCGCCGCCGTAGCGCACGTTGATTAAACGAGTCAGCTGTCAGTATAGCTACCGTGGCATCATTGAGAGCCACCGCAAAGTATTGAAAGGACGGATCAAAAAAGCCAAACACGTTCCTTGGTGCACGGACTACCGGCCCAACTGTTCCACTTGCTTCGGTCACGATCTGCTCGGCTGTTTCCGAGTAAGTCAAAATACAGTATTTTAAGCTCTTCGTCAGGAGAAATAACGACGCCTTTTCGCGATCCTACAGAATTGGGTGGGATCAAGATCAAGTTTAAGTTTTTTTTCTCGTTTCTGTCTCTGTCTTTCTTTTGCTCACTTTGGGTTGATAGATATGCATGGTTTGAATCTTGCCGTTGATGTTGAATTCGAGTTTGGGTCGTAATCCATCGGGTGTTAATGTGTAGATCTCGATGCGCGTTCCTTTACTGATGCCGAGACAGTGTTAAAATCAAAAGGGTTTTGCTCGTGTCATGGGGGATGGGTCGTCATACCCGAGCAATAAATTCACCTCAAAGGGCGAAATGAAAGCTGCCTTGAGAGCAAACTGGGTCGCCGTAGGTTTCTGTGCCGTCACGACATACTTATACAGCGTCATTGCGCGTAAGGCAAGACCAAAAGGAAAACGGGGATACTGCTTAAAATTTAATTCCCCACTCCGGAAAATGAGGCGCACAGGCAAATGCTTTGTGCAGCAAATGACACACACAACCTCCGAAGTTAGAGAATAAGAATAATTAGCCTCCGTTTTTTGGTTATTGAGCAAACAGCAGCTCGACAATACCTTGTTCAATGATGCCAACGAGTTTATTCTTTCGTATCCTAAGGGAGCCTACACAGGGGGTGCGCACGCTCGGCAAACAGTCGGTTGTGGAATGGCAATCGCACATGGCGCGCCCGAGTCAGTCACTATCGCTCTTAAAGTTCAGTGGCCTTCTGGATGGCAGGGAACCGGCCGCGGGGAGCGAACAAGTGCAATGTTTTCGGTACCGGCAGCAACTCGAGTCGCGTGTTCTGCCGCTTACCCGGACATCAGTTTTGGGAACAAGACGGTGCGAAAGATCAAGAAGAAGCCAAGATGTCGGCGGTGATTACGTCGGCAGAGAAAAAGCAGCCGTATTTGGCGGCTAACTCCATACAACTGGCCACAACTGCACAGTCGAGGTGTAAAGTTTCGGTGGAGAACAAGGCAAGATAAACGCCAATTGTTAAAGACTCTTAATGGATGAGGTAAGAAAAAGAAATCATATATGTATAAGAGAAAGGTAGAGAGGTGTATAAACAAAGGAGGCCAACAGGCATAGAGATCGAGCTGGTCTAGCACAAGTCAAAGCTGCACTGGATACTAATGAAGTGGTCCTCACCGATGATCAAGTCGACTGTACCAAGGCATGGTATCCAACATTTTTGCGGTCAAGATACGATCCAACGATGGCAAGCCAATCCTGATGTGTGCTCCGCTGGGACACTTCGTGTTGGGCATAGTCATGAAGGTTGTCATGAGTGTTTGTGAGAATCATGATATATTCGTCGAATGAGTCTTTCCGCAGATTCTGGATGCTCGTGCGGGCAAATGGGAAGGGTGCTTCTTGACAAGTAAGTCGGATTATTACAGGCATGCACGGTCATAAGAGTGTTGACATCTAAAAAACAATCAAAAGGCACCTGGCGGCTTTTGTTGCCCATCAAGATAGTCTGTTTGAACGACATTCCAGTTCAGAAACCATTGAGCTTTTTGAAGATCAAGTTGAACAAAAAAATTGGTCAGAAAGCATATCCCATTTTATTATGATAACCCGTTTTCTCGAGTGGAAATGAATCCTACTAGGAAGAACACAATATGGTGGTCCCTTGTCTTGCAGAAGTATCCAAGAGGCTGTATTACGAATTGTAATATAGAGAGATTTCAGTACTACTCCTCAAAGCCGGATTCTGTGTATTTCCCTGACCATGCCAGTAGCGCAAAACGTCTACTTCGAGTACAGGTAGCTTCAGTGTGCACTGTTACCCTTCCGCGAGTTTTTTTCTGTAATAGACAGAAATGGTGGTTGGATGTGCATGTATCATTATTATATACCGCATTCAATGTTACTTTAGACATTTGAAAGATAAATGAAGCATCGAATAATCACCATGTCATATTGCAGAATGGTTGATGTTTAAGCGACGCTCGTGCTGGCAGGAAAGGGAAAAAGAAGACAGTATTGCAAACTAGAGAATATGGTCCTCACAAAGATCGGCCAGACAGACAGTGAATCCGTTAGGACGGGAGAAAAGTCTACCAGTAAGACCAATGGCTTCCGCTCATTTACAACATATTCTTCACGCCAAGCACTACGCCACACTTGAACCTTTGTACAGTTACTGACAGTAACATGTCAAAGAACGAATACAACATGGAAAGCATTAAAGTCAAGCAGAGATATGTGGACTTGAAATGGATGCGCGTGGTGGGAATCAAAACGTTAAAGTCAATTCCGGGTAAGAAATCATTGAACAGAGCAGTATTCTTCTGTTAACCTCGTGGGATATGGCGCCCATGACATGGATTAGCTTTAGCTATATCTATCGAGAATAGGTTGAATAGACACACCACTATCAGCGTTCAAGAAGCGGAGCACAGAGAACGCGATGAGAGACGGAGAGCTGAACGAGATCTTGTATACGAGAAACCAGCAACAGCATTTGAGTTATCACCAGCATTGCGCGTAGACGCGCTGTAACCAGTATCAATCCACCTACAGCATTCGTTTGCGCTTCAATGCTAGACCTTGCCTGCGACATCCAGATTCGAATGGGCGATTAGTCAAAAACGCATTGAACCCAAGGCTTTATTTGTGGCTTCTATATACAGACTGTAGTATATGTGCTTGAAGATGATACATGTACAATAAACCATTATACATGCACAGATGTGAAGATGGACCATATATATATATATAAAAATCATTATGTATATACAGATGCGTACGAAGATGCGATATAGATGGATAACATGCAAAGATCTGATACAAAGAAATGTTTACGGGTTAAAGGAACTTGTTGATGTGGCGAACGCTTGATTTTTGCATGTGACTTTTGTAATTGTAGATGGAGATTGAGAGATAGTGCCAGGTTGAAGTAATGCAGCAGAGAAGATCAAAGATAAGCCTTGGGTGGACCGAAATGGCTATATACCGTTGACGGAACGACATGGAAGGCAAACGGAAGACGAACGGAGGGCTGGAAGAAGTATTGGAGGAACCAAAGACTGACTGATGACAGACCTTGTACGTAATAGAGACCAGGTAGACCAGATGAATGTCGGAAAGAAGACACGCGCAGCGGCACCACGCCAGCAAAGGTATTCTATGAAAAGGGTGATAGACAAGGACCAGAGGATCAGAGGAAGCATGGGAACCAGACACCAGTCAGCGAATCGTTGACCAGTAACGTGGAGACCACAAGGATATGATTGATTGATTGATGTTAATGTAGGTGACGACGAAACGAAGGAAGGCACAAAGAGAGAGAGATTGACGTTGGCGTCAGATGATCACTTCAAGACCAGACCCATCCATAAAGTCAGCGGTTCGCCTTCAGATATCCGTCTAGGCACAACCACCGTGACAAGACCAAGCCCACATTATACTGTTTCAAATTCAGGTTCGGATCCTCACATCTGTGCCCCAAAGGATTATATTGCCTCACATACGAAGATGTGGGTCACGCAAGCGCCCAGGAAGTTTGGAAGTGGCTAAATTCAATGCTGGATCCGAAGACCACTGGCGCAGGTTTTCCACCCAACTATGAAGACGGTTGCGACTCAGAGGCTTACAATCATACTTAGATGATATGCTCCGCACGCTCCACCAGTGAACACACAACATGCTTTGGACGTCCCCTTCCTTTAAAAACAATAGCAATGAGCCAAGGCCGAGTCACGAGGTCCGTTTGTAAAGAAACATTGGGTGTAGCATTTGATGAAGAGAGAAGTGGAAGAAGAAGTAAGGAAAAGATTGGGAACTCCTCTGCAGATGATATGGATTGGAAGACATGACGCTCTAGGATCATATGGCAAACAAAGTAATTGTTGCAAGTTTGAGACCCGTCCCCGCTAACGCAAATTTGGGTGCATTCAAACTGGCTGAACTTTTTTCTCACACGCGTCACCTGGCCCGAAGATGTCGAGCATAGCAAAAGCTTCGTTACATAATACTATCAGGAAATCTCGCAACAATCGGTAAATGAGACATGAATCAGTCATCATTCTATGTGGATGAGCAAAGGAACTCTCAAGGAGTGAGATACGGGCAATCGTTACAAAGTACGGGAAAGACCTTCCCCGTGGGCGTAGAATCAGCGCGGCGCGAACTTACTGGTCAATGTAAACAAAGGCTCGTGAACTTCCGAGCTTCCGAGCTTGCATGTGTGTGACTAATAGAAGCAGCTACTTGATACGATGCTGAATCTAACCGGAAACCGGACATACCCACATCTAAAGAAGTGAACTGAACAGGAAGGCCTTGAAAATGTCTGAAAAGTCCTAATGCAAGAACGCTCATTGTTAGGAAGACTTCTATGATTACTTCAAGGCCATTTGGTGTGTTCGGTTTACTGATGACAATGGGTGCTACTATACCTAGCAGACTCACGCCCTGAAGCGGTCAAGAGGATCAAGGATCAACGGTATTTTGTATTCAAATATGGATAAGTTTCCGGGTAGGGTTCCAAAAAGCAAAGCAGAGCACAGCCAAACCGGAATCTGCTCTGGTGTGCTCTGGTTTGCTTCGGTTTGTTTTGGTTTGCGACTGTAATCGTTCAGAGAAAGGTTTTTAGTTTTTTTTTTCTCAAGAAACTTTCTATTGGTTCCCTCTTGCCCCTTCCCCAAACATTATTTTCTCTGTACAAACATCCACGCGATTAATGCATTCCTTTACCACATTTCGGGGTCTCAAAGACTGGAGCACACCAGAGCAGAACTAGAGACCAGAGCTCTGTTCGGACCCCTATTCCCCGGGTTCATTCTTGGCCAGTATTAATGCACCTGATGACCAACCTTTTTCTCCCTTAGAGAGCATTATAATCAAGGTATCTTATTATTACTGTAATAGCAGTTGGCTAAAGTTAGCAAGGGCTTCTACGAGAATAGGTAGAATGGTGATCAGATGATTAGGTATTCCTTAGCGACATGTCAAAAGTGTTCATAGCTAGTATTCCTTTTTAAGATTTTTTCTTCATTGTAGTCTTTCGTTGCTGATATCCAGTTCTCTCAAAAGGAGATCAACGTCCCTGTTGGCCTCCGGCTGAATGGCTGTATTCGTAACTGCGCGCGAATGCGCAATGCACCCACAACCTGGAAGTGTCATGCACTCCTTGTGGCTGCTATGCAGCTTCCATTTCCGGGGTCCATCAAGTATTCCATGGGCGTTTGATCAGTTCTATGGTCTGTAGCAGTCAAGGGTAAAATCGCACACTACACAACATTGGTCTATCTACGTTGCCCGCTCAGTAGGTTGCTTAAGGAAATAGTGGACTACTTGCTGCCGCGGTACGGGTCTCAATGTCAGCAAGATGATCATAAAGCACTAGGAAGGTAACTGTTCGCTTTTTCGTGTACATATATAGCAATACTCCGAGAAGAGCAATATCTAATAGCGTTTTCTTTGGAATAAATGGCCTTGGAGGACCCATAAATTGGAATATTTTCTGTACTCGTAAACAGGTTTTGTGAATAAAGAATTGTAGCAACCTACTATGCGGGCGAAACTCTAATTTCGTACCTATTCAAGTCACACGCGCAACCCTTTTTAAAGCTCGCTGCACAATTGAATTTACTTTCGACCTTTTCTCCCTTTCTCAAACAACGACATGCTCAACAAGTCCACTAAGCGCAAGCTCACAGCAAAACCCAGCACTGTCGATGGTCCCGCCGACTGCGATCGCAGCGAACATTCCGACTCTGAAGACCAAGAACTTGGTCCTAGCAAAAAACGCCATACACTGTCCGACTCGTCCAATGCTCCTCCAGTGCCAAGCCTTTCTGCGTCATTGGGCATTCCTAAAAACTACGACGCAAAGGCTGCACTAAGTAAAAAGTTCAAAGTGCCGTACCTTGCCGGGGCAGCTCCGGCTCCCACTGACAATTTTGCTTTGCGGCGCACGCTGGGAATGCGACGACGAAACCCAGCAAGAAGTGCTGTATATGACGCTGATGCTGAAGATGCCATCACGTTATGGAGCCCAGAGGAGGACGAGGGCGAAACGGAAGAGAAGCCGAATGACGAGGAACCGCAGCAACAGAAGAGAAGCAGGCACAAGATTGGTGGCGGGGGAAGTCGTTAGCAGAAGTACTTGGTCTGAGGAGGGAGGAACGGAAGAAGGTGCCTGTGGTTGTCGACCCGATACTTGCCAAGGTGTTGCGCCCCCATCAGGTGGAGGGTTTGAAGTTTTTGTTTAAGTGCACGACGGGAAAGGTGCTGCCTACTGCATTTGGGTATGACTATAGAACAAGAGATCACCACAATCCGGCTTTCTGACATTAGATTATAGATGCATCATGGCTGATGAGATGGGGCTTGGCAAAACAGTATGTAGGCCATGGCTTTTATGCATATTCATGTACGAACTCCTATTCACTGAATTAACGTGCCGACATTGTAGCTGCAATGCATCTCCCTCGTTTGGACATTGCTGCGGCAGTCTGGTGAAGCAGGGAAGCCGACCATCGAAAAAGCAATCATAGCTTGCCCCTCAAGTATAGTACAAAATTGGGCAAATGAAATAGGTAATTATACTTTTTAATTCATAGTTGCGTATCTGCTGACTGTACGTGCTGTAGTCAAATGGCTCGGTGAAGCTCGTGTGCGCCCATTAATTCTTGACAACACTGGAAGTAAGGAAAAATAAGTGCGGTAAAGCAGTGGGCCGCGGCGCAGGGGCAAATTGTGAATCCAGGTATGGTACATAAACATCTATTGAGTCGCTTGTATACTAATCAATGCTGCAGTGATGATCGTGTCTTACGAAACATTACGATCGTATACCAAGTATCTAAAGAATGCATCCATCGGACTTCTTCTTTGCGATGAGGGCCACAGATTGAAGAATAGAAGTATATGCTAATGCTAGTCTATTTTGCAGTTAACTGAGCTGATGTATTGATTTTCATCTTTTAGCGTCATTACTGTTCCAAAAGTTGAGCAGTCGACCGGTTAAACGACGGGTCATTCTTTCCGGAACGCCAATCCAAGTAAGTATATCATACCGGTATTATCTAACTTGTACTAACCATATGATGATAGAATGACCTCAGCGAATACTACGCGCTGCTTGACTTTGTCAATCCCGGTCTACTAGGAACTCCCAATGAATTTCGCAGGAAATTTGAGAATCCTATCTTACGAGGTCGAGATGCTGATGCAACAGAGAATGAACGTCAAATAAGTGACGAAAAAATCGCCGAGTTCTGGGGCATTGTGTCAAAATTTACCATCAGAAGGACAAACGATATCCTCGCGAAATACCGTATGTACTCTATATATGCAAGTAACGCACAGTTGAATAATTGAGCTGGGTATATTACAGTTCCTACCAAATACAAACACGTGGTTTTCTGCAAGCTCGCGCCACTTCAGCTCAGTCTATACAATGTCTTCCTGAATTCACCGGAAACGAAAAAATTACTGCGCGGTCAGGGAGTCAACCGCTTAAGGTACGTAGCCAAGATGAAGTGTCAACAAATCACTTGTCGCTTACTTATTATATGCTTAGGCAATCACTATGCTGAAGAAATTATGCAATCATCCTGGCCTTTTGAATTTACCACAAGAACTGGAAGGATCCGAAGATGTCCTCCCGGATGGCTATGGCTCAAAGGACCGTCATAGAACAGTCAACCCGAGCTACTCTGGCAAATTTATGGTGTTGGAAAGGTAAAGGAAAACGCCGGGATCATAGGAAAAATTCAAGAAACTGACTTCCATTACAGGATGCTTGCTGAAATCAAAAGAGATTCGTCTGATAAAATCGTTATCGTCAGCAATTATACCCAGACGCTGGACCTCATTCAGGCCTTTTGTCGACAGAAAAAGTAAGTGCGACGAACATTTACAGCAACGACGATGCTAACTTCTGTTCAAAGATATGGAGTTCTACGATTAGATGGAACTATGACGAACCAAAAACGTCAAAAGCTTGTTAATAGGTTCAACGACCCTGAAGGAGGAGCATTTGTTTTCTTATTAAGCAGCAAAGCCGGTGGGTGCGGTCTGAACTTGATAGGAGCAAGTCGTCTGGTGCTCTATGACCCAGGTATATGAAGAAACTAGCTAGTACGTGCACAATTTGACCCCCTTGTCCTGCTATTAGACTGGAATCCAGCAGCGGACCAGCAGGCTCTGGCTCGCATATGGCGGGATGGTCAAAAGAAAGACTGTAAGCACTAGATCTCTGAACTCTTCGTCTCTTTAACCCACTAAGCACAAATTTTAGGTTTCATATACAGATTTATCGCGTCTGGGACGATCGAAGAAAAGATTTTTCAGCGGCAATCACACAAGCAATCAATCTCCAACTGCGTAGTGGATGAGGCCACGGAGATGGAGCGCCACTTTTCTGTCGCAGACATGCGACAGCTGTTTCAGCTGAATACGGAAAGTGAATGTGAAACGCACGACACCTTTAAGTGTGAGTTTTGCGCATATACTTGAAGACGCCACGATGCTCATTTTTGTCCTCTAGGCAAGCGCTGCATACAGGGAAAGCAATTTCAGAAGGCAGACGTGATGCAATACGGAGACGTTAGCAGGTAGGATGCAAGATTTCGACGTGTTCACTTCTTAAGCTAACAGTAACAATAGTTGGGACCATTACGACAAAGAGATGCTGCGGTTACCAGATCCGATGCTGAAGGAAGCCGGAAAAGGAATTGTTTCATACGTTTTCGAGTATATCTCGCGTCTTAACTAGTTCAGTTTTACAACCAGTGAGGCGAAAGCACGTTGGAAAAATTTTTCCTCCACACGCTTTTGTATTTTTCAGCGTAGCATCTACTTATTGCTTTCTGACTCTCTGCCTTCTCTGTTTTTTCTGTCTTTCTCTCTCTCTATATATATCTCTATAGGTATATATATATATATATATGTATATATTAAATCACGCTTTCTGAAGCTCGTGGAATATCCATGTAGACGTGACGACGGGCGGTGGTTTTCGAAGGATAATATTTGATCAGACACGGACCAAGTCCTTGTCTCGCAAGGACCCAGCGGCACTGGTTATGTAACGAGATATTTTTCTAAGTAAATATCGATATTTACCAGCTCTTGCGTGTGTATGATAACAGGACTACGACAATGCTAAAGTGTTTGGCTGAGATAATCCCATGTAGAGGCCTGAATGGAAGAGCTCCCAGCCTTTCACATGCGGTTTCCCGACGATAAGGAGAAGGTCGGACATAACGTGCCACAAACGCCACCTTTCATAATGGCAGAAACAGGAGCTTCACTCTAACTAACTTCTTTTCTTCCATTCAGATCTATCCTTCTCGACGAGGAGGGCGTTACCCAAAATTGGAGAATCAAGGTGCAGCAATTCTCAGTTTCATCTTTTCACATGCAATTTTTCGACGATAAGCCCAAGGTCGAATAAAACGCGCCATCAACGGCACGGTACAAAATGTCAGAAACAAGAGCATCCATTCGTGTATAGTCTTATCGATGAGGAAGGCGTTACCCAAAATTGTAAAATCAAAGCACAGCAAGTTCCCCGTGTATGCGTTTTCGGATTACTAGAAAATGACCGACGTTGCTTGGGCGTCACGATATCCGTGAAGAGCAGCCCGCAGTGTTCCCATACAGGTTCGCCAGGCGTTGAGTGACAGTCCAGCGTCTTGTTACCGTTATTTGTCGGAACAGCCAACTGGTTCATGGTCACTATCGAGGGGACTGCAGGCTTTGGGCCATGCACCGTTAATATCTGCTTCCAGGCCTGGATCAAACAAGCGTACAAATCAGCTCGCGACCGAGGACCTCAGGGATAATTTGAGCGGTCTATCAAACTGGTTTCAATACATGATATCGTCTGCCGTCAAAGGATGCTAGACAAGAAACCTTTGGACGACTTGAATAGAAAATGTATTTTCTGGTCAGTGGTCAAAGTAGACTGATTGGCACTGCATATCCCAGACACGTACCATGACTCAACTTTCGAAATCTTAGCTTTAAATGCGGACCAGTCGGCCATCCCTATTGCTGAATAGTTTTTGTAATTCATTAAGACAGGGATCCACTCGCACAGTCAGCCTAGAAAAACCGGCTGATGATGTGGTTATGATTCAGTTAAGAGAAACAGAGAACGTATGTGGGTAAAAAACAAGAGGAGAGAGCGAAAAATTTTAATTGAATGTCGAGCAATACTAGTAGTGATGGGGTTCGCTGGACCATTGTAGCCGATAGCAACACCACTTTCGTCAAATGGAAGCTCCAAAAACGGATGTCATAGTGCTTCGCGCGGCGTTATTCGCCGTTAGGGATCATAGGTCAACATCCTTGTAACAAGGTCCAGGAAGCGGAGATGATAGAAGTTATTGGGCAGAATCTCTTCTTTGATTGGCTGGACTTCTTTCTCAAAGATCGTGAGGTCCATGGAAGTTGTGGTTGGTGTTGGCGTTGGGAACCGCATCTTCCCATCTTGATCGAAATAAATACGCTTGCGCTGGAGGACTTAGCTTTTGGACCAGGTGCGATGGGACGGCACCAAGAACCTCCTCCATCATGGCCAAGTGTTCTACGTCTTCCTGGGTCATAAATAGCATGTCGCCTGTAAATAGTTCGTACGAGACACAGCCCACAGACCACAGACCACATGTCTGCAGGGAAAGTATCAGCCGGTCCTCAGAATAGCATCAGGTTTCCGGTAATGGCGCGTCGTGATCAACGACTGATGATGTTTATGTTCAAATTTTGCCGATCTAAAGCAAAGTAACTGGATATCTGTTTTTATCCAGTACTTTTTTCTTGTGAACTATGATACATTCAGATGGGCATAATGTCTAAGGAAGTGTACTGTCTTTTGCTCTACTTACAGATTCCCCGTGTTCTGTGTCTTGGTTGTCAATTAAACGCGTCTGACTCGTATTACTGACAAAGATCATGCTTTCTCGCTTGATGTCCGTATGAATCAATTTCCAATCGTGCAGATCTAATTATTATCCAATCAATGAGTGTTGTAGATATTCTACCCAGTAGAGGAAGCGGGGACACACATGCTACACACCGTCACAACTGGTACACCATGTCTTGAACACCTTTGAGTGCAAAACGTTGATAATCATTGTCGAGCAAAAATCAAAGCCGGTCTCATCGAAGATGTCGAAAATTAGCAAAGCCAGTTTCAAAAGAAACTTTGGGCGTTCTGTACTCCGAGGACCTGCATCGCTTTAAAACCAGTTAATGATGAGAGCTGTGGAAGTTATATATGTTCTATCGATGGAGACTCCACAGAGCTCAATCAAGAGGCTCTCATGCGCTCCTCGTGGCTCCTATGCACCTTTCATCCATCAAGTTTTCCATGGTAGTCCAATCGGTTCTATGATCTGTAGCACGCGACTGTAGAATTGCACATTACACAGCATTGGTCTATCTACGTTGCCAGCTTAGTATGTTGGTTAAGGAAATAGCCGTCTACTTCCTGCTGCTGTACGGGTCTCAGTTTCAGCAGGATGATAATAAAGTACTAGGACAATAACCGCAACCTTTGGTGTAGCTATATAGCAATATCGTTTTCGTTGGAATAAACGGCCTTGGTAGACCGAGAAAGTGGAATATTTTCTGTATTCCTGAACGCGCTTTGTGACTATTTCTAATTTCAGACCCATTCAAGCCAGACGCGTAACCCTCTTTCTCCCTTTTTTACATTTGTCAAAAAACCGACGTGCTTCCCAAACGACGAACATCCTTACACAATCAGCACAAAAACGCGACGGAAGTTCAACAAATTTCGTAAGCGGAAGCGCACAGTAGTGTTCCGCGCAGGACGCTCAGGACGGGACGGGAATCAGGAATATTCCGTCCTGAGTCGGAACCTTAGCGCAGGAGTACCAGATTATACTGTTGAAAGCGCTGAGGACTTTCAGGACCAAGACGCTGGTCCCAGCAAAAGACGTCGTGCGCTACCCGACTCTTCCAATGCTCCTCCCGCGCGTCCTGACGGAAGCCAGCGAAGAGAACGTCATATGATGCTGGTGCGGTAGACACCATCGTCTTGCGGGACTCAAAGGAGGACAGCGAAGAAACGGAAAAGAAAATCAAATGATGAAGGCGATCAGCAGCAACAGAACAGGAGCATCCACAGAACTGGTGGGCGGGGCAGATCATTGCCAGAGATCCGCGGTCTGAAGAGGGAGGAATGCAGAAAGGTCCCTGTAGTTGTGTGGGACCCGATGCTCGCCAAGGCGTTGCGGCCCCATCAGGTGGAAGGCTTGAAGTTTCTGTTCAAGTGTACAACGGGCCAAGTGCTGGTCAGCGCATTTGTAGCGGACCACGTTCATTTCAAGGCCAGGATTTTCGCTGAGGCCTTGAAATTGACTGGCGTTGAAAGCTAACTGGGTCCGTGCCTGGGATTAGAATGCGCAGCGCTTGACGCGCACTTGCACCATTGTTTGAACAATGACCTATTTCGCTTTTTTTCAACGCGTTATGATAAAAGACGGATACTGTAGCTATTTACTCCCTAGGATGATAAAATCAGAATAAAAGCGATAGCGTTTTGGGGACCACCAAAAATCAGTTCTGTGGATCCAGTAGGATAAAGGTTTGGATAGAGAAAGTTTTTCTAAGACAAGCTACGTGCCTTCCCGGTATAGAACGCAGAGTAATTAGTATTGACTCTGTTTAATATATCCTCTTGTGTTTGTCATGCCAGCACCTTAGAATCGTATACACAGTCTCTTGTGTTACTAACCACAATTTCAGGATTCGTTCGCAACAAAGATGTAAATCACGTTTCACGACACGGCCGTCCGCTATGCAACAATCTCTAAGTCAAAGGTATAAGGAGCTTTGTGCTCGCGCTTTCTGTGATCTCAATTGAAGTTGTCTCTCAGGCAAACTGAACAGCTGTAGAGGCCTCTTCCTGCCGTGTGGAAATTACTACCTTACAAAATTAAAAGCTTCTATGATAATTAACCTGGCTATACCTTTTCTTCGCATTGGGTCCTACCCCAAGGGGCCCAAGATAGATGGATAATAGTGCAGATATCTAAGCTGAACTGGCGTTTCGATGTGATGATCACTTTTCGGGTTCTCGTGGGCGATCGAGCGCTTACTGTATTCGAAAACTTTCCCGTACGAAGCCTTAATCACTTCAGTTAGCAGAGCAAGTTTGTGATAATATGACAGACACAGTAGAGATCCAAAAGGAGGCTCACTCACGGCTGTTATTAACGGCATGTATTCTGTAAGCTTAATATGAACTTTGCGTCGCAGAATATTCTCACAGTGTACTACTCCATAGCAATAGCCGGGCGTCAATTCGATTTTATTTGTCGGGATTTCACCCTTGAACGCTAACTCCCAGCGCCTGTGATAAATACCAATCGACTAAAACTTGGCTGTTCTTCCATCGATGGATCACTTTTGTTTTTGCATTGATGATGGATGGCCGGGACTCTGTGTCTGATCGAATGCACAGCACCCAATACCTTATTCGATGACTTGGACGGATCACTATGACTCATCCAGAGAAAATAGGGACTCCATAGCATACGTCTGTAGTAGCAGTTCTTCCTTGGGAACAATGATATCACTATTCGGCCTTGAGCTATTTTTTAGCAGGAGAAGCTTTTCTGTGCAACGTTTTGATTCCCTGCTCAGTTTTGAAATTAAGATTGAAAGTGATGTGAACACGTTCCTCCCCCAATACATGATCCCGTTTTGTTCGCGCGCAAGTAAAAACGATAAGCAAAAATATAAAGTTTGCCGTCGAGCTTGGCATGACTCCCGGCAACAAACAGGGGGCAAGAAAATTTCTGACGCGGGTCCCGACGTCGACACATGAATCTTGCAATTCGCGACCGTTAATCACCAGGGACACAATTATAAACATGTAGAGGCAAGCCAAGAAAAAGAAAGGAAGTATTGATTTATTGACAATTGGTCGAGTTTGAAGATCGATGACAACGTTCCAAAAGAAATTGTTCTGGGACCGCAAGTTGCGAGTTTATTCACTACGTTACCCGGACCAAACTATTAAGGGGTGGATGCATGTGCATTTACATCAAAAAGTTCGTTACAGTAGATATGCAAGTTTCTGTAAATATAATGTTTTGTGTAATCACGCGTGACGGATCGTTGTGTCTGGACCGTAATAATAGTATTGGTGAATGAGCGTTGCGGCTGTTGCGATGAGCGCGACCATGAGGCAGAACCGGACAAAGCCGTAAACGACGCGTACGAGGGAACGGACCGTGGCCATGAGCAAGCTAAAGAGGATGTAGAGCACGAGGAGGGCAAACAGAAGAGCTAGGAGGTTGGACTGCGCTGGGAGCTGTATGAATGTGTGGTAGTATTGGCGTGCAGAAGGGGGAAGGTGCTCCCATGCTGATGTGACGATTCGTGAAATGATGGCGTAGACTTGATCAGGAGGCGGCACAGGCAGATTGAGCTCCTTGTAACAGTATGTGTACAGCTGCTCTAGTGATCGTAGCATGGCCAGGCCAGCGTTACTGAGCGTGTTGTTGTTGTCCATTGCTTTTGCCTGTTCTGAGACAAATGTTGCGCTACAAAAAATCACAGGTTGTCGTCGTTGTATTGTGTAACCGGACCCAGTGAGTCGCGATGAAACACGATGCAACGATCCTGCTCTCCTTTTGTTGATCCTTACTCAAGTCCTGACATGCATGCACCTCGCAAAAAAAAAAAAAGATAAATCACATCAATATTTGCAATTGATGATGGTTGCATGCTATGGGTGGGATGCATCAATCACAGGACCCGAAATTTTTTCCGCAAAGGATATCAAATGCCGCCAGCCGATTTTCGTTGGCCCCACTCTTCCCTCTTCTTTCCTTGGTTGTTGTAAGCTCTGGCAATGTCTGGAGATTCGTCTGCTCCTCCTCCTCCTGGTGGCCGTTTCGGCAAACGCCCTCCCCCATCGCAAGGTAGGATTGATCTTGCACATGGGACCGAATATCAATTGTTGATCGAGTTTTTCTGGTTGTTGATTGTTCAGGATCTCGGTCCACGCACCACCATCACCACGGTCGGCCTTCTCGTTTCTTGACGAGCAAGGTTTCTGCTCCTCTGCCAATCAACTTGCCCAGCCTTCGCCGTGAACACGAGGCTTCGCCGGATAACAATGGTGGTTGGGGTTCTCCTGTGCTTTCGCCGTTCGCGTCGCCTCAGAAATGGGACGCCAAAGCTACGCCCTGGGGTGGTTCTTCTCCGTCCCTCAAGTGGGCTTCTACTTCTGCGTCGTCGTCTGGAGCTGGTTCTTCTGCACCTGCCTCGACTGAACCTACCTCGACTGCACCTGCTTCTACGGATCGTGCCTCGACTAAACCTGCCTCGACTGCACCTGCCTCGACTGCACCTGCCTCGACTGCACCTGCCTCGACTGCACCTGCCTCGACTGAACCTACCTCGACTGCGCCTTCCCGGTTGCCGTTTGGCGACGAAGGAGAGCATCTTGCCTGGGATGAAGTAAGTTATTTATTTTTTTCGGGTGCTTTGAATGTGATGACTGATTGGTTGTTTTAGATGGTGCGTCAAGATCTGGAGTCTCCTGTGTCCCCTTCCGAGCGGTTTACGGAGGATTACGATCGCAGCTACCCTCCGCAGCGGGTCCCGTCCACCACGGCTGAGCTCGCTCCCTTCCAGGACGACAGCGGTAACGTCCACAAGTCTTACCGCAAATCTTGGGAAGACCGGCGCCGTTCCTCGTCTGGTCGCCCCAGTTGGCCGGCTGATTTTCAGCCAAAGGTTTTGCAGCGTCCCCGGCCGTCCCCTTCCCAGCGCGAGGTGATGTTGAGCGCTGCGGAACGGGCCAAGAAGCGGCGCGATGAAGAAGAGGCCGAGCGCGAGGCGGCTCGTGAACGCGCTCGCAAGAAGGCCGAGGCCCTCGCCCGCCAACAACAACAACAGCAGCAGCAGCAGCAGCAGCAGCAACAGCAGTCCTCCCCTTCCGCCACGACCACCACCGCCACCAGCAGCAAGCAGCAACAGCAGCAGCAGCAGTCGTCCTCCCCCGTCGCCACCGCCAGCAACAGCAGCAGCAACAAGCAGTCCCAGCTGGACGAGGACGACCGGATGTGGACGCAGTATGTGTCCCACATCCGGGAACACATGGAGGACGACGCCAAGTGGGAGGGTGGCGAGAACACCGGTGCGTCGGCGTGGTGCGCGTACGCCGACCGTCTGCAGACGAAGGCGCAGAAGCGGGTGTCGCCTTCGTCTCCCGAGCAGCAGCAGCAGCAGCAGCAGCAGCCTCAAGTTCGGTCTTGGCAGCAGCAAGACCGAAGCAACAGGACCCGTCCCCGCCACCGCCACCACCACCACCAGCAGCAGCGACGACAGCGAGAAGCGACGCGCGATGTCGCTTCGTCGCAGGATCAGTCCAAGGTCGCAGCTCAATCTTCGGAGCACGTCAATGTGCCTCCTTCACAGAGATCCGCTAAGGATGATTTGTCAACAGAGGACAGCAGTACTGCTTCGTCGCAAGAATCCTCTACGGATCGAATCCCAGTTTCACAGCATGGCAACGTTGCTCAATCCTCGGCAGGCCCGACGGATCAATCATATCCAGCAGTCGATTCCAATACTGAGCACAGCAATGTGATTCAAGCATCAGCAACTTCAAGCCATGATAGTACGGTGTCGTACCGGAAGCCGGATGATGTCGATAATCGTTCTTCAAAGACTGCTGCTACAACAACGAGAATCAAGGATATCCGGCACGGAGGGCTGACACGAGCAGAGAGGCGTGACGTTTTACTGAAATCCGACGCACCCATATTCCCAGATGCCATTGAGCGTCTTGGCAGCTACAAGCCTGCGAATCTTAGTTTTATGGTGCAACAGCCAGAAGAAACAAAGCTTGACGATACGCCGCCCTCAGCAGTTCGGTCCGGATCCCCCTCCATGTGTACGGTCGCCACAGCGGAAAGTCTTGAGAGACTTCGGTTATTCGGTCTTGGAGGAGAGGCGGAATCACCTCAAACACCTGCGAATGAGGATAACGACAATGATTATCAGCCGCCAACGAGCATGCAACAACAGTCCATGCCTTTTACGATGGCTGCGGGACAAGGTGGACCTCTTCCCATGCTAGTATATGCGATGCCGTACCCAGGAGCAGCAGCACCATATACGCCTATGGTGCCCCAACCTGCACATGGTGAGATGGAAAGTCCAGTTGATTTGATAGATTGGATGACCAACTGTTTCTTCTCCAATAGTTCTAAGTGACAACCCATATCAGCAGCCACCTATGGTTGGCGTCTACCTTGTACCTCCACCTCATGCTCCTACTATGGTCGCTTCCCCACCTCCTTGGTCTGGTGCTTCTCCCATGCAATACCAAACCAGACGTTGCAGAAATTGATTGATATGTATATTTGGTGTATGGTACGAAAGCAGTATTGTACAGGTTTTCTTTTCTTTTTTAAAACATAGTGATTGATTGGTTGTCTGTCTGTTTGTACATATATATATATATGAATATAACACTGCTTTGTTATTACTTTTCTTCAGCCTTAATTTTGTTGCCTTCTACCGGAAGTTCCAAGACTGCGCGAAGTTGAGCATCGGGTTCATCCTCGAGTTGTTTCTTTTTCTCTGGTTCACCAGCGTAAATGGAAAGGCCTGCGGAAGCCAAGAGGACGGCGATGGTGGCTGCTTGGGCATACATTCTTGCCTGGACAATTTTCTGCTGCGTGTTGAGATACTTGTTTGAGAAGCTGTAGCCCAGTGCACCGATCATGGACGCGGCCCAAGTGCCACCGATAATCTTCCATCGATGATCATTCAAGTACTGTAACCATTTGTCCTTGGTGGTCTCCGGACGCGGTTTGATACGACCGTACTCGATGATTTCGGCCATTTCTTCATCCGCATAACCCAGCTTTTTGTTCTCAAGCGTTGTTGCTACGCGGTCGACTGCAAATAGATACCCTGCCGAGGCGGCTATATCATGCCGTTAAGGGGGATTATGAAAGAAAGGGGAATTATTATTATTATTATTACCGGAGACGACAAAGACAGACTGCAGTGGTTTTGAAAGTGAGCGAAAAAAGACGGATTTACGCCGAGTAAAGTAGGTTGTCACAGCACCGATACCGGCACCGACGGCAGCAGCCTTTAGACCGGCTACGTTGCTCACATGACTGATTTCTTTTCGTTCTTCGGGTTTCAGAGTAGGACGAGGCATTACAGTGTGTAGAAAAAGAAAGAGAGAAAGTGAGAGAGATAATCTACAACCCTTCTGGGTAAAATTAAAAAGCTATCAATTACACCCCTACAGTTGGGAAAAGTACTCTTCAATGCTAGAAAAGAGAGAGTCAGCTTGCATATTGTCATGGGTTCATGAATAAACTTGGGGAGTAAAATTACCTTGGAATGACGCTTTTGGTTTTCAACAGGGTTTCTTTCCATTCGTTTTCAGGATCAGACAAGAACGTCACTGCCCCGCCCGCGCCCACCGATACCACATTGCCCATCGCCACCGCCGTACGAATCACCACGCTGAAATCCGCGCTCCCATCCAACGAAAAGTACCCGAGGCAACCCGAGTACACCCCGCGCGGTTGATGCTCTTCCAATTGATCCAGCAGCTGCACAGACCGCAGCTTGGGCGCGCCCGTCATGGACCCAGGCGGGAAACACTGCCGCAGTGCCTGCACACTGCACACGTCTGGACGCAGCTGCCCACGCACCGTCGACACCAAGTGATGCACCTTTTCGTACGTCTCGACGTGCATTAACTTGGGCACCTTGACCGTCGCCGGCTCGCATACTTGCGCCAGGTCATTCCGGATCAGGTCCACAATCATCAGGTTCTCGGCCCGCTCCTTGACGTCTTGCCACAGTCTCTGTTTCCTTTTCGCGTCCTCTTTTGTTTTTGTAATGCATTCGCAAGAGAAAGAAGACGATGGGTGGTTGCTACAGGCCGCACGGGCCATCGTGCCCTTGATCGGTTTCATTTCCGCTATCCGACTCTCCACCCGAAAGAACCGCTCGGGGCTTGAACTCATGATGGTCAAGTCGTTCTGAGGAAACGACAAGAAGGCAGAGAACGGCGCAGGGTTGTTTTGGCGCAGGTGCCGGGTATAGAGGTGCCAATAGTTGACGCTTTCAGTCGGCAGCGGTATTCGAGAAAAGAAGCGGGTCGTCAAGCACAGCTCGTACGATTCGCCTTCTTTGATTTCTTGCGTGCACCGTGCAATCGCTTGCAAGTACCGTTCCCGTTGCGTATCCGTTGCAAACACGTCCTTCTTCTTTTGCTCCACCACAGGTCGCGGCTGACTTGATGCATTCTTCTCAAGAACAGCAACCTGCTCTGCTTGCTGCTCAAGCCACGCCTCGGCTTCTTGCCTGTCTTCTTGATACAGACAGCATACACAGACTTGGTTCGTCCGCCAGTCAAAGATCCAAAACCGGTCCACAAAATGGAACCCTGCGTCCGGTTCCTGCTCTTCCTGATACTGCTGCTGCTCTGGGGGCGTCTTGTATCCTTGCATGGATTCCCTCTTCATCTCGTACCCAAAATAGCCGACCAATCCGCCACAAAATCCGCTGTGGTCGTCATCATGGATCAGTTCAATGCTGGATAATAGCCGCGATAGGTAGTCAAAGAAACTGTCGGCCTGCGAGAGCGTCTGAGATTGCCGAGTCCCGTCGCGGTAAACCGTGTCCACTTTTCTGCTCAGTGTTGAATAAGTTACTGAAAAGGCTGGGTCGATGGACAAGATGGACATCCGGGAATAAGGTGATGATTTCTAATATCGTCCGTTAGCTACTGTAATTTTGAATGGAGTTTTGTGTGTATATTTAAGATTTACCCTGCTACTATCGAGCCAGCTGATAGAACGCTTGGGAGCATCTTGCAAGTGCTTTACTATATCTTGTGGATCGATCCAGCTGGATAATTCCTTGGAGAGTAAACGGTATTTGCGTCGTCGAGGAGGACTTTGTTTGATAGCTGTAGGATGTATCCATGACCGGTTCGGGTGTAATTTACGTCCCGTCTTTTGATACCAATGAATGGTTTCGGATGCAAAATTGCGCATCATTTGGGTACCGTATTCGGTCGATATGGATTCGGGATGAAACTGGACACCCCACAGCGGCAACGTGCGATGCTGGAAGCCCATCACGGTAATGTTATTGTTGCTGTTCTCGTGAGGTAGACGCGGATGTTGTAGTGAACGATGGTCATCTTCTTGTTGACCGTCTGCTACATAGGTTGCGTTTCGGAGTGCTTCCGTGTCTGCGTCGTCCTCGTAACAGTAAGCGGTCAATATCAAGGATTCCGGCAAGGCTGTATCAAAAAGGATGTTGGTTTGTATGTAGTAGGATCAAGCAAAGAAATGAAGAAAGAATGAAACATACATTGTCTGTCGACAACAAGGGAATGGTAGCGGACAGCCCAAAAGGGCGATGCGCACTGCGCAAACATGGGACTCTGGTTGCAAGTGAATATCTGGGATAGACGACCGTGCATGATCCTTGGAGCATAGGTGACACGGCCACCGAGGATATGCGCAATGCCTTGGTGACCCAGACATATGCCAAAAATGGGTCGATGGCATTCGGACTGCGACGGGTCGAGCTGTGCTTCTAACAATGGCGTGCACAATCCAAAGTCCTTTAAACAGATGTGAGCTCTTCTTCTTGTTGAACCCGTAACTGCTTTTATATATTACCGATGGCCTTTCAGGGCGTCCTGGACCGGGTGACAAGATGATATTATCAATATAAGGTAATACGTTGTTCTTAAACTCGGGCCTTTTTCTCTGTTGTCAACATTCTTACTGCTCAAAGGACAACAAACATAGGAGGAGGACTTACCAAGTATATTGATCGTTCTTGATTACAACGACATTGTCTAGATTATCACAAAGCTGTAAAAGGTTGTATGTGTATGAATCGTAATTGTCAATAATGAGCGTCTTGATCTTTTTCAAATCATCGAGTATGGAAGGCATGGATTATCCAGACAAAAAGGTTCGATGCAGCCAAAAAAAGGGTGTCGGAAGCGGTAAAACATTTTACCGAGGCATGCTCAGGTTTGCTTGTACTTGGCTGCATTTGCAATACGGAATATATTGTGCGAACAAGATATATAGTCGGTATTCTTTATTCTTTTTTTGTTATTATATTTCATGAAGACCATTACGGTTGTATTGACGCTAGCCCTGCTTGCTCAAGGTAAAAAAACCAAGAGATACTATTATGACAAGACGGCGATTGCTAAATAATGATGCAAACCAAATAGCGCAAAAGTCACCAGCGTGTAACAAGGATATCACAGGGACAGGCCAAGGCGACTTGGATGCGATCAGAGGATGCACCGAGTACCACGGCACGATTCTGGTGGAGAACAGTCCTGTGGAGTATCTCAGCCTGGACGGGGTGGAAAAGATAGACGGCAACCTGATTATCAAGAGCAGCAGCAACTTGCGAGGCTTCAGTGCGCCCAAGCTCAAGTCCGTCAAGGGCCAGCTGCACATTGCGGAGCACACCGGCATGGAAAAGCTCGAGCTGCCTGCGCTGACCGAGGTCTCCAGTCTGACGCTATCCGTGCTGCCCGTGCTGGAGACGATCCAGTTCCCAGCTGGGTTGACCAAGGTCGACGACCTGGTCCTCCAGGATACGCGTGCGTCCGGTATCGCGGGTCTCCAGATGGACTCCTTGCACTCGTTTACGCTGACCCAGAACAACTACATGAAGCAGTTTGAGTTGCCTGTCAAGCAAATGACGGGTAGTCTTTTTGTCACTGGCAATGGACACGAGCTTGACTTTGAGGTATTATCTATGTGAATGGGGAGGCGGGGTCTATGACAAAGGAAGAGCTCACGTGAAGGATTAAAAAGGCGACGCAACTGACATCGGTGCAAAACGCCACGTTCCGCGACCTGGCTAAGCTGAACCTTCCGCAGCTGTCGCATGTGGCCTCGGACATGTCGTTCCACCAAAACGGGTTTTCGTCGCTGCACTTGGACGGACTGCAAGATATCGGCGGCACCCTGGCTATTGCCAACAACGACAAGCTGACCGAGGTCTCGTTCAAGGAGCTGAGTCTGATTGGCGGCGCGCTGTCGATTGGGAACAACACGCAGCTGGCGGCCATTGAAGGCTTCCCGAAGCTGACGGCGGTGCATGGCACGGTGGATCTGGCGGGTGCATTCGACAAGTTTGATATACCTGATCTCCAAGATATTCGCGGAGGGATGCGTATCCAGACGACGAGCTCCCGGTTCCCGTGCATGGACCTGGAAAAGAAGCTCAAGATGACGAGTGTGGTGAAGGGCAGTATCTGGGGATGCAAGTCAAATATGGATGCGAGCAAGATGGATCCGACCATTGGACAAGAGGCGGGTGGTAACGGCGGTAGTAAGAGTAACGGCGGCGCGGGATCGTCGTCGTCTACGACTGGTGGTGATGGTCACAAGAAGACGAGTGAAGGAGGTGCAGACGAAGCCGAAAGTTCATCAGCTGCTGCTGTTGTTATGAAGCATCAAGGTTCCTGGATCGCTCTTGTGATTTGTTCCTTCGTTTTCACCCTGGCCTTACAATAATAATAGTAATAATAATGATAAATAAATAAGGGATCGCGCATGCACATGCAGCGGAAAGGGGTCCTCCTGTATATATATAGATAGTCGTTACTTGTCGTGACTCATACTTCATCTCTCTCTCTCTTGTATGGTGTTCGAAGGAGACCTGTCGGGACGCCGACCGTCCTATACCAATCTATCGATTCGATCCTATCATACCATTCCAAAGCAACCACATGATATTGTAGATTATTTCCCGGATGTCCTTTCGCCGACCACAACACAGCAGACGGATGCTGCTGCAGCGAATCCAACGCCGTTACCCAAGCTTCAAATGTTTATCATTTGTATCATTCTGTTCAGCGAGCCACTGACATCGACCATTCTGCTTCCCTTCATTTACTTTATGGTCTGTCTGTCTCTGTTCTTGTTTTACTTCGAACGGTTGTACTTATAACGGTTTAGCTCAAGGACTTCCATCTCTCGGACGATGAGAAAGAGATTGGCGCGTATGCCGGGTGGATCAGTAAGTCGTGTGTTTAAATGAGAAAGAGAGAGAAAGAGATTGGACTAATAAGAGGGGAGAATAAAGCTTCGGTGTTCTTTCTGGCACAGTTTTGTACAGCCATAGTATGGGGCAAGATTTCGGATCGGTATGGACGACGGCCTGTGCTGTTGACGGGACTGATTGGGAATTCATTGTCGGCGTGCTCCTTTGGACTGAGCAAAAGTCTATGGTGGGCTGTGGGAACGCGCGCCTTTTGTGGCATTGTCAATGGTTTGTGGCACACACACATGCACACTGAGAAGGGCTTAGCCATTGAAATAGGTGGATCATTAATAGGCAATGGCGGAGTGGCGCGGAGTATGGTGAGCGAGATCACGGATGAATCCAATAGAGCCAAAGCGTTCTCGTTGTTTGGGTTTTGCTGGGGCGTGGGCATGATTGGTAAGCTCATGGTTGATATCCGCAAAGACATTGTTACTGACTTTTTCTTAGCTGGTAAGTTCTCACATGGTTCGTTGGATGATAGAAAGGCGGTGACTGACGGGAGCTCTCTTTGTGGACCCATTTCATTCAGGACCAGGAATAGGTAAGATTCGATATCATGATTCAGGTAACAGAGCACTATTCATAGCGGGGAGATGAGCACAGGGGGCTACTTGTGTAATCCGGTGGATCATTTCCCTTCATTGTTTGGAGACAATGCGTTTCTCAAGGAATATCCCTACTTTTTGCCATGCTTTGTGTCCTCGATCGGGTCCCTGGTTGGGTTTGTGCTCGGCTATTTCTATCTAGAGGAATCCAATCCGACCGTGCTACTGCGTAAGGGTGGCGAGGAGGAGGAGCAGCCGCTACTTTTGGCCATAGAGGAGGAAGGGATCAAGCATAAGCATCAGCATCATACGACCCAGATTTCAAAGGTATCCATCATTTGCATCGTCACTTATTCGTAAGTCTGTCCAACAACAATGGTAGAAAGACGGGCCTACTCACAATATCCCACGTAGGATTTTTGCATTTCATGCGATGGTGTTTGACGAAATCCTTCCACTCTACTTTTCGGCACCTTCGTACGCAGGCGGTCTTGGTTCGAATTCACAGGAACTGGCCAAGGCACTTTCGATTGCAGGCATTCAGCAGCTTTATTGCCAGTTTGTGCTGTATCCCAAAATGAACCGCATGCTGCCGACGCTCACATTGGCCCGGATCGCATTCGCGCTGTTTATCCCGGCTTATCTCCTTTTCCCCGAATTGACCACTTTCAAGCAATGGCTGTCTTCTGCCGATGGAACCTTGCTGCACATATGGACTTTCCGTGCGGGATATATGGGCTTACTCTTTGTACGGTTCTTTGGAAACTGTCTGGCTTACACGAGTCTGATGATCATGGTAACGCATCTTGCGCAAAAGGGTTAAAAATATATGTACTCATACGCTTTCTTGTTCAGGTGAGCAATTCGGCTGACCCGCAGATCCTGGGCACCGTCAACGGGTAAACAAAAAGATGCAAGCATGCAACACGCGCTGGGGTCATTGTCACTTAATTGTTTTCTTTTTTTAGTATCTTGCAGTCATGCTTGGCCTTGATGCGAGCATTTGGTAAGTTCTTGTAGAGAAATAAAAAAGCGTGGAGGAGAGAGAGGCTTATTGTCCCATGTGTAATAGCCCCAACGGCAGGTGGCACGCTATGGTCCATATCCTTGAAAGAAGGAAATCCGTTTCCGTTCGATCGCCATATGGTATATTACATGATCACCTTGCTGACAGTCGCCAACTTGATCCAGAGTTATAAGATTCCAACAACCGTGTCCATTGGTGGTGGTGGCCGACGCTAATAAAAACTTGTATATAGAAATACTGGTTTTTGAATAACTTTTTGCGCC
>JSYX01000384.1:0-33564 GCA_000787465.1 Thermomucor indicae-seudaticae
TTGATGCAAAATATACCTTTAAGCAGCGCAAAAGTTCAATCAATAAACAGTATATATAAGCAGAGGCATGCAGCTAAGGCGCGAAGCCCATATGGGTATCGAGTAAATTAGCAAACACGCGTGGATTTGGTTCCGGGAATTGTTCGAGTTTCTTTTGATGGATGGTTTCCAATGCCTGTATTAAATCGCTATCGAAAGCATTAACGGTCATGCTAATAGGGAACATTCGTGTCGTGTCTCTAATGCAAACCTGGCTGTGCTGCATACGCAATAATTTTGTTTTTCCATGGCTCGTGCTATCTCGAGCTGATGGTTATCCATCAAATGCGTGTTGATCACAATAATTAAGCGCTTCTTTAGCCGAAGTGCCTGCAGTATCGAGCCAGAGCCTGTTTAAAAGGAGTGGCATCATCTAAAACCATAGAACTTCTCTTTGTTCGTTTTGGTATCCCTTACCAGCATGACTCAGAACTAGGTCAGCTT
This sequence comes from Thermomucor indicae-seudaticae, assembly GCA_000787465.1. Taxonomy (NCBI): domain Eukaryota; kingdom Fungi; phylum Mucoromycota; class Mucoromycetes; order Mucorales; family Lichtheimiaceae; genus Thermomucor; species Thermomucor indicae-seudaticae. Next base: position 484 of record JSYX01000384.1, read on the forward strand.
GACTAAAGTCTTCAGTGAGTGAAGGTTTGTACGAAAAGGTTTCAACATGAAGCTGATCCACATCTGAAGGAATGCGAGATGGCTCTGAAGCGCCATGTTGAATGACAAGTGTGCGATACCCATGGTCTTTTAAGGCTTTCAAGAAGGACAGAGAGATCACAGATTCAACGAGATCAGGAAACTTGGTCGACCCAACAGTAACAAATACTGACATCCTAGCGCGGAGGTGAAGAGGCAAGAGGGGCGAAATTTGCAACCACTTGTGTTGAGGGCCCTTTACCAGCGCTAAGGTCCATTACACGGACTAAAACAGCCAAGCTCTCGACCAGGATGTATGGATATGAATTGCATTGCTATGATGGCCGAAATAAACTCGAGAGGCTTAACTCAATAAATTCGGTCAAAGGGCTACTGGCCCAAGACGCTCTTCAATAAGTGCTGCGACGTCCAATATAACATGATATACCATGAACTTATATTTCTATTTTCCTGCAACTGGACCGATACTCCTTTATAAGGATTCCTGTCGATCTCTTTCTTCCACACTGCTCTCAACTGGCCGTAAAAAAATTTAAGGGTAATTTCTTGCAACTCCAATATAGGCTTATACGCCCTTGCTTGACATGCCAGAGGCCAAGACCGACGACATGGTGCAAAAGAAGCGATCCCTGCAAAGTCCATTTCCGAGCATCATGACGCCCAAGAGTCGGCAAGACCTGATTTCCCTGAAGCAGCAACTTGCTGATGCACTTGGAGAAAACGGACCATTGTACTGGGACGCCCTCAAGAGCTTCGTGGCCGGAAAGCTTAATCGACAAGAGTTTGACTTTTATGCCAATCTATACCTAAGCAGAGAACACGGTATATATAGGGTTGTGGCAACACGTGTTTTCGATCATGTCCATAGCTGATCTTGTGGCTCGCTTTTTTTTTTTAGCTTACCTGCATAACGCATTCATCTTGAGCACGATACACAATGCACAGACAGGATCAGGGCCACCGTCAAAGCACCGGTCTGTAGGCTGGGCCAAACGCAAGCGTGGAAAAGATGGAGCATTACTGGATGCTAACCAGGAACGCGATCCGCTCAAACGGCAACTGAAAATGGACGTTATGTCACTTAGCAAAGCCGACAGGGAACGGTTAAAAGCATTGCTTAAGGTATTTTCTTTTTATCCGTTCTGGACAATGGGTGTCTTCATTTTCAATGCTGTCACTAACCAGGCTTTTTCTTTTTTGAAGCTTGGCGACAAGGATAAATTAAGGCCTCTATTCGACAAGTTACTGGGTCCACGGATCAGTCGCCCCCCTCGTATACCAATACCGCCAGAAAAACTACCATCAAGTAAGCAAAAATTCCAGGAACGAAGACAATCAGGATGTTTTGAGCTGAGCGGCGGGTAGATTTCAACGCAGATTATCAGCGAGGATTACTGGCACCCTTGTGTACAGATCTGAAGGAATTACCCGGCCCGGATACATTACATGCTCGAATGAACAGTATCGCACTAGAACATGGACTGACAGGGGGCGTGACCGAAGAAGCAGTGAGCGCCATGCTATTTGCGACAGAGGTTAGTGATATGCGGGGTTCTCTGGCAAGTACGAGGCTGGTGACAGAGCGTTTTGTTTTTGCTAGAGCTATGTCAAATCAGCGATTGCCAATGCTGTCAGTAAACGGCGGGTCAATCGGTCTATCGGCGTGAAAATGAAACAGGACACAGCGTCCTCAAAATCCATGGCATTGCAACAAACATGTTCACAGCAGTCGCAAACAACCACCAAAGATCCATCAACACCAGAAGAAAGCCCATCCTTGGATTACGACCACAATATGAGCGAATCCTCATCCCCCTTACCATCGTCATCATCCTCCGTATCATCATCGTCCGCCCCTGTCGACTCCATCACACTTCGCGATCTTGCCTTCTCCTTCTTCGTCTCACCTTACGTCCTCGTCGAAAATCCCTTGAATGCCGAAAAACTTACAGCGTTATTGACCGATAGCGAAGATGAGGTGACAGATGAGGATTTAGGAGAATCTAGCTCTGAAGCAGAATTTGATATTTGAATGTACGCCTTTGCTGCGAAATTGCCTATTGTTCCTTGCTGGTTTATGCATTGTACTGGTTTTTCCATATGCTTTGCTTTGATGAAAGAATCTTTTGACGCTGCTGGCGAAGAGTCTTTTGCACGGATTCCATTTGACTTTTTTCTGGGCGAAGAATGTTCGCACCACAAACATGGTGAAGAAGGCATAAAGAGTATCGTCATAATGTTCTAGATTCTCCCTTTTTGCAAGGTTTGCTACAAGTGCATGAATCAAAATGCGATGTCAGCTGTCTTAGCCAAGATAGATGAATCATTCCTTTTTTCGAAACTATTCACAAGCATCTTCATGTGAAGACTCTTTGAAGCGTTATGTGAACCCTCGGTTCCTCTGATGAAACAAGAGTATCTTTTCCAAGTTGATAACGTGAGTTGCAAGGCGTTATCCTCATCCGCAAACTTCTGTCCAAGGTCGCAAGGCGACGAAGCCATGTTCCTGGTCGCAGGACAGACAAAGAAACCTTAAACAGTAAAATTGTCATGCAAATTGACTTTCCGACTTGTCTTTGTTCCGGAAAGGCACAGTGGCGTTGGGCAAGTCATGGTCTTGTCAAGTCTGGTTGACTCGATTGAGGCCATGGCCGAGTCAATTGGTGAAGGTTCTTCCGACAACAATGACGAGGATTCAGAGCCGGATTCGCCTTTAAAGAATGGAGTTAAGGAAAAGCGGCGGGCCCAGTATCCTTGCCCTTTCGAAGGTTGTGGAAAGGTGTACAGAAAGCCTTGTCTGCTTCGCGATCACCAGCGATCCCATACGGGAGAGGTTAATACAACCGAATTCAATGTTCGAGACGATCTGGGCCTAATCGATCTTTATTCAGCGTCCGTTCAAGTGCTCATTCCCGAAATGTGAAAAGGCATATCGAAAGAAAAAGGATCTGACTGTCCATATGCGCACCCACGATCCAGAAGCAGCCTCAGCGTTCAAATGTTCATTTGAAGGTTGTAGCAAGACTTTTTATACCCGGCATAACTGTAAGCGTCACGAGTCATATCATCAAACCCCCAAGCCATTCAAGGTAAAAAACGAGATGGGTCCTTGTCTGCTATTGGCTTAAAGGCTGAGACAATATAGTGCACATGGCCCGAGTGTGAGGAGGCGTTTACGAAGAAGTCCCAGCTTCGAAAACATATATGTGAGCACGAAGGCAAGAAACCTTATCCATGCGACTTTGAAGGATGTGAAATGAGTTTCAATACGCCTTCCAAGCTACAGAAACACAAAAACATACATTCTGGCAAGTAAACATGGAAAAGAAAGGAGAAAAATGCGATATTGAACTGAAAGATGGCCCCTTCTAGGTGAGAAGCAGTACGCCTGTACATTTGAAAACTGCAACGCGATGTTTGTAAAGTGGTCTGAGCTGCGGCATCATGCTGCGTTTGAGCATAAGGTCACTTGCGAAGTCTGTGGCAAGACCTATGCGCGACCTGCGCGCTTGAGAAAGCATTTCAGAGAAAAGCATGTAGAGCGAGAACCCGTCTCCTGTCCCTATGAGAATTGCAGCAAAACGTTTGCCTTGGTAAGGTCCTTTTCTTTACTTCTATATCACTGCTTCGGATGACTGAATAGCGGTATAGCCAAAGTTACTGAAACAGCACATACGCGTTGTCCACGAACGCCAAGATAACGCTACATGCCCTATGGAAGGATGTGGGAAGTCGTTCTTATACAAGTCGCATCTGGAGAGACACTTGGCACAGAGACACTCGGCAGCACACACAGTAAGGCAGCCCCTGTGATAGGCAAAAAAACGTGTTACAGAAGCTAACATGGATGCACCAGAGAGAATCCAAAAAAAGATCAAGGTCGCCTGACCGCGTATTGTTGGAGGCGATCACAGGAAGTGAAACTGACCCAAAACGTAAACTGACATGTCCCATCAACGACTGTGGCTTTAGTTTCATTAGAGCTTATGATTTGGAACGACATTTACAATCTGCACACGCACAGGCTTTAACGCAATACGAACAAACTGCAAGCAAACTTGAAGCGATAGATGGTCCTCCTGCGAAAAAGGCAGCAACCATAGCTTCCAACTGATATACCCCCCCCCCATGTTCATCACTTTTGCATCTAGCTGTACTTGTATATTTTCGCGCCATTAATGAATTGATCCATTGCATTTCATTGTTGTAGTGTCTCGGCTGGGTTCTGGACAACGATCAATAGGTAGTCATGATCTATATAGCAAAGTGTCAAGTCAAAACCCATTCCCCACTATTTCTGAAATATATATACTTACCTGGTGCAATCATGATCTCGTGCTTCTTGGAGCGCACACGTAAAAAGGTCAACTCATTCTAGAACAGGTAGACTAAGCTCGGCTGTGCTTGGTATGGAGATGGGATTTTCCGAATGGTAGTACCTGGTCATCCAGAGTCGTTATTGTGGTTCGAGCCTGCTGTACAAGAGCTGATATAAGTTGTCCGTATTGCTTAGTGAGTTCATCTGTCATGGTGGAACGGATTGCCTGGCCTTCACTGTTGAGAATGACAACGGCTTTGACGCCTTTTCGAGACGACAGCCGCTTGAGCGTCTCATCCACCTCGATGGTCTGTTCACTGTATGGTTAAGCAATCTAGTCCATCCCGACCGAACAAAAAGACAAAGAGCTGTACCATTCGAGAATCAACCATGTGATTGTCTTATAGGAAGTGCACTGTTACTGTATGTCGGTTGTCTTCTGAGCATGGGAGGAGCAGAAAACTCAGCTTGCTTGTGGGGGGGGAGGCATAAAACATCAAAGTTATTTACCCTGATCTCGTCAGTGAGAATTGATGGGGTGATACAGCAGTGTTCTGGGGTAAGTTAAGTCTGGGAGCTTGATAAGTTTTTGGAAGAAACCCCAATCAATCTGTATCGGTTCAAAGAGGAGAAACCAGAAGAATTCACGTGTCCTCGTCAGGGTGTCACAAAGCCCAAGTGCCGGGTGAAATTGTTTGGAATTCCCTTTCTTCCACTTTCTTTAAACCTCCCTTGTCCTGTTCAACCAGTTCCTTAGCGAAATGAGCGTGGACTCGGAGCTCCGCCATCGCCATACTGTCGCAGAGGAAGGGCCCTTGCCAAAGCAAAGACGACGATCGTCCGAGCAGTCTTGCGAAGTTGACGTGGATATGAAGAAGACGACTCGGTTCTCGTACGGCCGCACGCCTGATGGAAAAAGTAAGGATATTTTTTACTGAAAGAGAAGGTGAATGGGCTCAACAATGGGGAACGGTCCGTAGTGTTTCGTGTACCAGCGACGCGTGATATGGTGTCCTCTCTTTTGGATCCCAAACAAAAGAAGAGCTTTTTCGATTTCCTGACACTGGCAACAATGGCTATCGAAATTTGTCTCTTTTTCGTACTGCCTACCTGGGTGAAGCGGCCACTGTTCATCATGATCTTTATGTTTTGGCGGTTGAGTTACAACGCCGGGTTGGGTGCTTTGTTAAAGTATCAGAGCGAGAGTCGTGGTCTGGTGCGATTGGCCAAGGAATACAAGATCTTTGATCGCGAAGCGAATCCAAAGATCTACAGCTGGTTGAAGACTCAGCTCAGCATGAAGATGGGCGATGACTATGACTTTGCGGTAAGCATGACAAAAAGGGAGAAGATGCGACCATGATCAAGTTGCTTATATCGTCCAGACTGCACCAATCGAGTATAATACCTGGCTCCTGTACCGCCAACTGGTCGACCTGATCTTGATGAACGACTTTACGTCGTACATGTGTTTTGCCCTTTCCTGGTTCAATCTCTCTCCGCAGTCCTCGTTCTTTTTGGGTGATGTGATGCGCTGGTTTGGCGGTTTGTTCTTGATCCTATTCAACATTTGGGTCAAACTTGACGCGCAACGAGTTGTCAAGGATTTCGCATGGTGTAAGTGTCTGCTTCTTGGATTACGATACAGTTGGTTGGTTCTCTGACAACCAAGTCATACAGATTGGGGCGACTTCTTTTTCTTGATCGAACAATCCCTTACGTTTGATGGAGTCTTTGAAATGGCACCTCATCCCATGTATTCCGTTGGTTACATTGGCTACTATGGATTGTCCCTTATGAGCGCAAGCTACACAGTTCTGTTTGTCAGCATTGCCGCTCATGCGCTCCAGTTTGCGTTTCTGGCCTTTGTCGAAACCCCGCATATCGAAAAGACTTATAATCCACCCAGGACACCGAAACGCCAGCCCATCACGCCGGTCCCCGTCTCTTCCGATGAGGAAGCCAAAGCGCTCAACAGCTCCCTTGATCAAAACGCGAGTCGCGACTACTATTCAAACTATTTCCGACGCGATCTCATCGTGTTCAAGAACTTTGACCTATGTCGTTCCACGGATTTGGGATCAGCCCTGGTGATGGCTTATGCCGTCCTCACGCCTATGATCCTGGGTGGCAAGGCCGGTGTGGTCTTTGCTGTTGCACAGGCGTTTTTCTGGCGTATTTTCCATTCATACGGTCTGGGCGCTCTTTTGCGAGCACAGTCCAAGACGAAATGGTTTACGCGCCACTTTGTCAAGTGGGGTGGAGGTGTCGACCAAGCGTTTCAGAACTGGAAGAGGTACGCCAGGCTTATAAAGACAGAGATGCGTCCCTATTCACGCTTCGTCCGTAGCATTTACAACTTGTCTCTTTCCATGACTTACATCACATTTCTTGTGGCATTCTGGAAAATGTATTCTCTGCCGAGTAATTGGACTTATGGCCTAACGCTGCTAAGACATACACTTGGATTGGTAAGTGTGAGATTTTTGATTAGTTAAGGATAAAGGATCAGCAAGAAGAATAAGCAACGGTTTAGGGCTTCATCTCACTGCATATCTGGACATCAGTCTCGATCTATGAAGTTCTCGGCGATTATGGATGGTAGGTTGTGTGGCACTGCAAGAGACAACAAAGGGGGACCTTAGTTGACAGATGGAGCCGTTAGGTTCTATGGCGATTTCTTCTTGGAAGACCAGCAAACGACGCTGCTTTATACCGGCATTTACCGGTATGTGTGTCCGGCGATCTCTGTTCTGTCACGCAGGCTAACAATAAGCGAAACATACAGCTACCTCAACAACCCGGAAAAGATCGTTGGTCATGCCGCATTCTGGGGTTTGACGTTAATGGCCAACAGCTGGACTATCTACGCACTTGCGCTATTTTCGCAAATCTCAAACTTTATCTTCTTGAACTACGTGGAAGCGTAAGTTGCCACATTTATTTTAAAGAGACATGCTGCCGTGCTTATTGGTTATTATTATCAGCCCACACATGAGAAAACTGTATGGTAACCAGATCCGCAAGGAAGCCGGTCTGACAAAGACGCTCAAATCTGCGGCAACCTCGTTACCAAACGCTTTGCCAGACAAGCTGCAACAAGAAGTGACCAAGTTAATCCGTGAAACTTCTGAGCTGCAAGCCGCTGTCAATACAATGGTGGAGAAAGTTGAAAAGACAGCTGAAGAAACTGCGGGTGCCGTTGGCGATATGATGGAAGCAGGTAAGCCCCCTACTGTTGTTTAGGAGAATATGAGTCAAGATCCTGACGCTTTTGTGTAAGCACGACCACGGTTACAAGAAGTGCTCGCTGAAACCAGAGATCTATTGGAAACCTCGCGATCGCGACTGATCCATCCTTTGACAGCCAACAATATTGATTCGTATGACCTTAGCCGATACTCAATCAAGTTGAGCGTCCTGCATCCATGTGACGAAAAGAACGACGGCAAAACGTTTGTGCTCGGACAACCGATCCAGGTGTCATGGACTGCGCCTGAGAACCACGGTGCACGTGACTGGATCGGCGTGTACAAGGTGACAGCGAACAAGCACACACATATCACCAACATCAGCTCTCGCGGTTTATGGCAATGGACGACACCGGAACTTGCTGAAGAAGGAGGACAGAGCGGCGGCCCGAAAAGAACAGAGGGCGAGCTGGTGTTCAAGGGATCGCAGTTACCTTGGCAAGTGGGTACCTATGAGTTCCGGTATCACCACGACGGCAAGCACAATGTCATGGCACGCAGCGTGGCGTTTGATATCGTGCCACCATCGAACCGGGACCAACGAACCTTGTTACGTATCGTGCAAAATGCTCTGGGCAACGATCCTGAGCGGATGCCCGTGACGCCCTTGGACGAGTACGTTGGTATGGGTGAAACCGAGGCTCGTCACGTGGCCTATGCGATCCAGTTGATGTACGGTGTTGAATTCGCCTGGGAGATCGTCTTGGCCGACAAGTGTGTGGCGCGCCTTTCGAAACGGATCGGCCATGCTCTGGAAGCTTTGGCACCTTTTGCGTCAGCATCTGGCAAATCCTCGAGAAGAAGCAGCACTAGCGGCAACAAGAGTCCCAGTCGTTCATCTTCACCTATTCCTACAACCTGCACGCCTCCCATGATGCCCAAAGTAGCAAGCGAAACTCTGTAAACCTTTTTCTGTTTTATTCTCCTTTCCTTTTCGTACATATTCTGTGCATATCTTTCAATGTTTGATATAAAGGAAAAAAAACTTTACAAAGTGGTCCAGCCTCCAATATCAAATGTCGCTTCAATTTGTCTCGCTACATAGGCTGGAATTCCATGCTGAAGCCATAATTTGCGTATATCTGCATATCTTTTTGCATTCAAGTACTGCGGCCGACCGCGTCTTTTTTTCCTAAATTCAGCACATCATTTCAACCGATGACGATAAAAGGCGTGCTTTTCTTACCTTAAGCCTTGATCTACTTCACCGTGCGTATCCAAGTACGGTGCTTGCATAAACCAACCGTTCTCATTATGTAGGACCAGTAAAGAGCATCGTTTGATCAACAGGTATATTCCAATTTCGCCACCACAGCTACGCGTATTATGTGAGTTACATCGGGTCTTGTCGTAAAAAAAAAAAAAAGAATCACTTACTCCATCATATGTATGTTACATTCACCTTCTTCGCCTTCTGAGCAGCAAAAGCTCTGTGAGCAGACCAAAGCACCACATAATAAGCACAGCGCCGGATCCGTAGGCACCGAGCGGCATCGTGGACATATCCGACGCATACTCTCATCCATCAGTTGATCGAGTCGCGGCGGGAGACTGACGAGGAACAGAGGTGTAGGCAAGTCCAGAACCGGGTGCATGTTTTCCTTGGCCAAATGGTCGCACCATGCGCCCACGAGCGGCTCGTTCTCAGGGTGAAGCAGCAGCGTCGAAAAATCAGGCAGTCGTAAGGCTTGCGCCAACTCGTTAAACTCGTCACGGCCAGGCGGCGTCGTCGTCGTCGCTGCTGTAAACCCAAACCGAGCCGTCATCAGAATCATGGTTCGCCGCAGGAAAGGTAACGCCATCACTTTGAGCAGTCGGCAAAACTGGGCGTCATTCAGCTGCTCTTGCTGCATGGTTTTGCGTTTGCGGGCCAAAAGCATACGGAAAGAGCGCGCTGCCGAGATCTCCTCTGGACTCTCTTCAAACTGGACTTCTTGTATGACCTGATAAGGTATGTGCTTATTTTCCTGCAGCCCGATCGCTGCCTTGGTTAACTCGGCCACCAGCAAAACTCGGATGAAAGGATACATGTTGGCCTTGGTTACCGGTACCAAGTGTACAGAGAGCTCCGAGAGAATCATGAATGGATCATCCGTCAGCAGCGGTTGGCTGTCGAACAGCATCGGGTCCATCGTCATGTCAATCGACGCGCTCTTGCCAGCAGCAAAGATTTGGAGCAGACGCTGCAGTGCGAGCTTATGTACCTGGATCATGACGCTGCTATCCGTCGTAGACGGCGGCATCTGGAAAAGCAGCGAACCGGCTGCAGGTCCTTGCTCGGACTGACACATCACATTCGTATACGCTAGGATGGTGTCGCTTAGGATGCGCAGGAGCATCTGAGACTGACTGGGTATCTGGTCGTATAGCGAATTGGCGTCGCTGGATGGTGCCATGCCGCGAATTGCAATTTCAGACGCCGTGATTGTGTATCCAAGCAATCCCCAGAGGATATCCAAGTTCCTTACGCTGAGTGACAAGCTGCGCGAGCTCTCTGTGCTGCCGCAAGCGTCCAAGATCACCGACATCACGTCGCCGAGTCGCGTATATGATTCTTGTATCACTGGCCAAACAGCCAACGCGGTTTTATGCAACATCTCTGGGGGACCCAAGCGGTTTCTTATCTGTAGCTGCTGTTGATGCTCGTTGTCAGCAGCGCCAAGTAAAGTAGCGAGCCCTGGTATCCTTGCGTTCCTAGGCATATCCTGCGGGCTTTGACGAGAACCGCTATTACTGCGTAAGGAGGGCAAGCGTGGCGCAAACAGAATATCGCCTCGAGAGCCCCAAATGCCGTAACCGAACGCTTTGCTCGGGTCGATGGCAAATTGTAATTCCTCTGCGACTGTGTGGATATCGGTTTGCAGAAACCGATTGTAGGAATCGTCATCTGAATTGGCAAGCACTCCAGGATACACCTCTTTCTTGCCTCTCCAAATCACAGGAAGCAATATGTTGCCCAGAGACTTGCAGAGAGGGCAAGTGAACTCCTTACGTACTCGATTCTCGGGATGATTTCGTGTCAACTGTGCAGCATGCCTGGAGTCAATCGATGCACAATAGACATCGAAACACTTTATGTGCATCAAGTGGCCGCAGGTCGACGCATGTAATCCGGACTTGTGAGATCCCATAGGGAACCAGCCGCACGAAGGACTTTGGGTGAGCTGGCGATCGGGCCACTCGCAATTCAGACGTGCGCCCATGGCCATCATGTCTCTAAACATCATTTCTGACTCCTGCCCTGGCACTTCTCGCAAGATGTTAGAGACCTGAATCAATCCAAGCATGCCATACGGCATCGAGCGCTCGTTTACGTCCTCTTGGCAAACGATACACGTTCCCGTTGGATAGGCGCATATCCGATCAACGTCTAGGTCGTCACCAAAGAACGGTCCGTCCTGCCAATTCTCCTCTTCTTCTTCATCGTACAAGTCCTCATTCTGTTCCATAAACGCTGACTGTGCCTGCGCAAACATGGCCATAATCTTCTGTTGGCGTTCCTTGGCTGCTTGCTTCTTGCGCTCTTTGTCGGACTGCTCTGCGCTCGCACTAGCGTCCGCCGCCCGCGCGCGTCGCTTTTCCATATAGTCGGCTACCATCGCTCGTGCTTCCAGTGATGGTACCTGCTTCTCAAATTCGCCCAAAATCCACTCGATCCGCGCATGTGTCTCCTTGTACTCTTCGTCCTCCAAGAAAATCGTCAGGATATCGAACAGCGTCATGTCTCGTTTTGAGCCATCGTTATCCTCGAACGTGTACCTGTTTTCGGACGCGTAGCGGAAGAACTCATTCTGCCCGTACTGTTCCGTCACAGCAAGGAGCAACAAATGTAACGTCTCGTCCAAAACAGTATCGCTCTTGTGGTTGTCGCTCATCTTCTTGACATTATGTAATGAGTACGCGATCATTTGCGCCAATAACGGAGCGTGCAGTAGCTTTGTAAGGTCGCGAAACGGGCCGTGCGTGATCTCGACCAGCCTTGGTCTAAGGAACTCGCTCTTCGAGTCTTTCAATCGGCCCTTCAGTATCTTTTCGGCTTCACCACGATTATTGCGACTGTAGTGCCAAAAGTATGGATCCACCTGGTCGAAATACTCGTCCTTGAGCTCATATCGTCCAGAGTCGCTCAGGCTCACAGGAGCCTTGTATTTCGCTACTCTGTTCAAGATCTTATCAAAATCGGGGTGCTCGGTAAGTCGTTCGGGTATCCGTTTCGTCAAGTCTGAGTAAACCGTTGGGCCAAGACAAAGATGGTGAACCAGCTCGCGCTCTATCCGATCATGTATAGACATGTGTGTCGCGTTCGCGCGTTCGGAGACGCAGAGAATAAGCAAGTAAAGCACTTCTTCAACCATAAATACCGTTTGGGAGCTGTCATAGTGTGGATGCTCAAGCTGACCCAAAAACCATTGTGTTAAATTGAATCGATCCATGAGAGTCGCCAAAACACGATTTGGATCGATCGTGATAAACGCCAGTTGCAAAAGAAAAACGTCGCTGTCATAGGTGGTTTCACGTAAAGATATGTCTCGGTAATGATGAACCTATAATTCCCTATCCTGTCAGTTTTTCTCTTGATCCGGGTCTCTATTTCTGATGATCGCATTTACCTGGTTTCTTATGTTGTATCCGTTCCTTACCCAGACACCAGTCCGGATTTGAGAGCAGAACGCAAGCGTGCGGATGGGGAAATCGAGGATAGGTAAAAGTATCTCTTCCGTTTCGGAAGGTGAGGAGGTTCTGTCCACTCGGAATAGCGTGATTGCTTGAGCAAAATCTTCAGGCCAGCCAGCATCGCGTAATATGTCTCGGTCCATCCAGCTTGATGCTTCAAGAATGCCTGCCAAAAGCCAATGCAACGGATGATGGAACGAGACGGGATCCGACGCAACATCATACTCAATGACGCGTATCTCTCCAACATGAGGCAAGGTAACCGTATGGTACTTGCAATCGCTCGTGGCCGGTACTGGTTTCACTTGTTTGTTATTCTCCCCTGGAACCTTTTCTTGCAAGCCCCAACCCCAAGTATCAATGGCATGGAGTACCCGTGCAAGTGCCCGAATCAGTGTCTGTGCGCTTTGGATTTGGTCTTCACGAGTGGATATCGGTAGGGTATTATAGCAATCCGAGAAACAGCGGCAGCATTTGGCGATCTGGAGCGTGACATTGAAGGCGTTCACCCAAACTTCAGACTCGTATTCAACATGCGTATCCTTTTGACATATCTGAGGGTTCATGGCTTGAAAGAGCATGATCAAGTCCAGGAATTGGCGAAGGTAGACCGGGTTCTGTGCAATCACAGGCTTCAGCAGATTCACGTTCAGTATGTACCGTAGATCATGGAAAGCGTTAAAGTAGCGCCGAGTGCGGAAGGCACGCGACTCGCAGTTTAACCGGGTAGGCAGCTCTGGTCGCTCGCCTGGAGTCAGATAATAGATATGCTCTGTCATGAAGAACGCAGCAAGCGTAGAGCATATTAAACCAAAGAAGTAATATTCGTTCACCAGCAAGCTGGCAACCGAAGGTACTGTAAGAAGCTGCACTGAGAACAGGATGATGGCGTTTTCCGGTTCACGATCTCTGAAGAGAAACGATTCTGCCAACCGCGCATAGTTCCTCACGAGTCGTTTACCTAAGTTTTGCTGTTTTTGAGCTTCTCAGCATCAGACATGCATTTGGCCCTTTCTTGCTTACCTAAGAGCTTTTTAAAACCCGGACGTGAACCTAAGGTCATAATGTACAACTCTCGCAAGGAGATCCTCACTTCCTTCCAAAGCCGCAGGTCGAAAAGCATCATGTAATCAAGCCGCTGCTTTTCCTCAAACTCTCGTTGTATACTATATGCCAGTCGACGCGTTTCTTCTTCATCGTGCACATAGGGTTCACTGCTAAGGCCTCTCCGCAAACGAGCTGTAAAACCATGCTCATCCATTTCGATCCGCCGATACTCTTTGATCATGGGCGCAGGCTCCCAGTCTATACTGGCAATGTCACCGTAATTATGATATGTGCCCCAACCGTCTGAATCCGTGTCATTACTCTTATTGTCTGCGCGACTTTGGCCTTCATTATCAAACATTTCCACGTCCTCATCGACTGTCCCGGTTGCTATCCCCGTCTCAGCCGCGGCCGGTGTTGATATCCCTTCTCCCTTCAACTTTTCGATCTCGTCGTCGTCTTCATCGGGGAAGAATTTAAGGTGTGGAGAAAGCACCGAAAAGTCTGCAATTGATTGCGGTAGCTCCCAGGGAGCACAGAGTTCTTGGACAATGCAACTTTGCATGGTGCCATCGTGGTTCAGTTTAACAGGCCCCTGAGCCAGCTCAAGGAGCCAGTCTATCAGCAACGCAGACACTTGTTCGCGAAAAACGTCCCGCGCTGGCCTAATCGTGACGCCCAAGTTGATGGCTGCTAGTGGTGCAGCCAGGGCTCGTAGCTCTTCTGGATTGGATGAGGTCGCGATAATTTCCCGTCCTCGATTGTGCATGGTGTCCACGATCCGTCGCGTTTCTTGGTAGGAGCAGCGAATAGCGCGCATGATCGTCTCGCACACGTGGGTGAAGGAATGAGACTCGTCGTTCCATGCGACACACGCATAATAATGATCCCCATCGATGCGATTTTCTTTGTTTGCCCTGTTCTCCTCTGTTGTCTCTTTTCCCATATCGACATCTTCATCCTGTTTGACCGAGTCCCCTAACGGAATACCGAGCCGTCGGAAAAGCTGGTTTTCGTTTTCGTTCCATCTCGCGATACTCAGATTTTCGGGCTGCAGTGCGATCTCTTCAGGCGATATGGCGAATACCTGGAGCATAAACTCCAGCGCCGTGCCGATCGTTTGACGTACTGAATCCAATACGTGCCGGGGTATATATTCATCATCATCCTCCTCGTCCTCCTGTGATGACAGCGACTCGTCCTCAACAGGTCCTGTTACTCCGTGGATAGCGCAAATCATTGGTACTTTCCATGACTCGGGGTCGCTGCAATCACAGCAGCCACCCGATCCAGGGCTTATAGACACAAACACATCATGGTTTTCGTGGTCGCTGGCATGGAAACATTTTGAACACAAGACGCAGGTGTCATCGAAGCCGCAGTTCCTTTATTTTGTTTCAATGTTGGAGCTCGCTTATCCTCTGTCCCATAAAAGCATCCCCATTCATTGACTTACCTGCAGCGATACACTGCTTCTCCTTTACGAAACACCCGCCCACACCGCTGCGTCGGCTTGTCCAGCAACAGAGTCTTTAGATGACCCTCATGCATATGCTCAAAGTCCCTGGGATCCACTGCATCCGGCGTTATGCGACGTTGTCGTACCAAACGGTCAATGGCAGCAAGGTAAATGTCATGATCGGGATAAAAATATTCTTGCATTATCTGAGCATCATTCTGCCATAGTGCTGAATAGCATTGTTCCAATATGGCGCGCTTGGCGGCATCGTCAAAGGTAAAGTTGAACAGGTAAGGGCTTTTCCATAGGAACAGTCCAAGTTCGGACAAGCTAAGCCGTATACTGCTGGACATCCCGCCTTGTTGGCTTTTTCCTTCGCTCATGAACGGGTGGCGGGTTCGCTTTTATACGATATCCCAATTGCCGGTGGTTTAAAAGTAGGCACATCCAGTCACGCAATCATGCAGCGCTCCCATTGACCAATCGTTCGCTTCATGGAACCAGGACATCGAGTTTCAGCCATCAAGCAAGCCATTGGTGTTGTTTGTCTGAAATGTAATGCGCTTTTCGAAAGAAATAGGCAGCTGGAATCGATGGGAAGTCGGATGAAACTTAGTAAGGATAACTGTGAAAAGTATCGTGCCCCTAAGCTTTGTAAATGCGTGAAAAAGATCGCCTACAGTAGAACCTCGATACCATTATAATACATCGATACCTTAATGACTTTCGTTGTCTTTCTAGGTTTTCCGACTAACGTATTTCGTTAGCAGTGATATAAAGTTAGAGGAGCCAACTTCATACTTTATAGCACCCTACGGAAATTGACGTCTATTGGATAAGAAGTCTGTGGCCCAACGCAGCCTCCGCCGGCCCAAGGAATCAGCTCTAATTGCTTGGCTCCATCTGCTCTGGTTGTGAACATCCTATGTATTATAACCCGACTTCAGTACGCTTCTCCTGTGAAAAAAGCGCATAGCCGTTACAGCGGAGCTCAATACTTGTTTAAATACACAATTATAGGCGTCCTCCTGTTAATTATGCAAGCATTATATGCGTTGTGTTTGTATGAGCTTCTAAATAGCAACATGTATGCCGGATACGGCCGTTTTGAAATGGTCTAAATAAGTTTCTATCAATGCATATGTACGGGGTAAAAGTTTATCCAAATCGTTGCCTCGACATCTTTCAGCTTCTCGCCCTCGCCGAGCCTATAAAGATATTGGGGTTCTACTGTATGTTGGAGTGAGTTGAGATGGTTAAGAAGCTGTTGCCTGGGCATGTGCAGGAAGATATGGAACAGGGCATTCGTCGCCGGTAAACGGTTACAATATCATCATACTCACTCGGCCGGTCAGAAGCAAAAACAACTGTTGGTCTGATTGTCATGGAAATCAAAAGAGGTACTTTGTAGCAAACGCAACCATGACGAAAGGGATGTCTTCTTTTTACTTATTTCAAACCACAAGCCCATCCAAGCATATCATCGACTGGCGCCAATTTCAATAAGCAGGGACGCTTCATTCGGTGCAAGCATTAGCCAGTAATTCTTTTGTTGGTTGAACATTTAGCCATAATATACGGAAATTTGATGGTCCTTAGCGCGTGCTGTTGGCTTCTAAGAGTTTCAATTCAGTACGTCGTATTATAACAGAGCGACTTCCTTGTCATTGAAATATCGACCAAGCATAGTGTAGCAATCGGATCTTGGCAAAGAAGGAGTATTATCATGTCGATACGATTGAAACTAACAAATAAAAAGACTTGTTTGTTGGTCATTGTTTGCTTCTGATTCATTACAAGCGCAGAAAGAGGAAAGAATCAATGTATACACAATCATCACAGTAAAAAATTAGAGAGAGCTTCCAGTCCGCCACCCGCCACGAAGACAAGCAAGAAGCAGATGAAAACGCACATCAAAGGAGATAGAAGATCAAAGCTGCCACGACAACTTGTTCTGATATAGAAAGCATAAGCTGGATATCATGATGCATAGGATTGGGTAAATGAAGTAATCAAAAAAAGAAAGAAGGAGGAGATAAAAACTGGAAGCAATGGTATATTAGTCATCTCCATGAGGGAACGAAGCAGGAAGTAGAGATGGTGAAGACGTCGCGGATCCAATGGATATCACGGGGGACGATGGCGCAGGCGCTTCCATTTCCATACCCATCACGTCGTCATCATCATCATCGTCGATATGGATCGACACCGTGTCGTCGTCATCATCCTCTTCTTCTTCCTTATGCCGCTGCATCTCTTCTTGCCGCTGCATTTGTTGCCTCTGCAATTGCATCTCGCGTTCCTTCTGCTGCTCCAGCTCGAAGCGCTTTGTGTCCATGCTGACCAGAATAGCCGCGGCTTCCAACATTTGGACTTGCTGGTGCTTGGTGAGCAGTAGCTTGCTCGTCAGTTCCCATTGATCCGAGTGCTCCCATCGGTGCTTAGCCAAGCAGTTGGGATGCTTGTAGACCTTGCCACATTGTTCGCAGCGATGGTACGGCTTTCCATTGTTATTAAGTGATTCAGACATATGACGCTGGCCCTTGCTGCCGCGCCCATGACTCGTACTAAGCGGAACGCTGGATGATGATGGTTCAGCAGCTGATCGGCGCATGGATGAGCTGCTTCCACTGGTTCGCAAAGTGCGGCCACCCGTGGCAGCGGCGGCAGCAGTCGGAGACAAATGATAGTGGTGGTGATGATGATGATGCTGCTGCTGGTGGCTATGGAAGAGTGCTTCGTGAGCACGCGAGGCTGGTTTGCGTATAATAGGAATCGGGGCGGAATGGTCGATAGTGTAGTTCTCGGGTAGGGAGGAGGAGTAGTGTTGTAACGTCAGCGCGTTAAAGTGAGTGGGCAGCGAGTCCCTGCGCAGAGCATGATCGTCTTCGTGATGGTTGTTGTCCAGCGATTGGGACGAGGAAACTCCGCTGCTCGTTCTGTCAGCTTCAGAGGTCTCCTTGACCATCGCGGCTTCATCTCCATAAGATGAGTTGGGCGGAGACGGAAGGCTGTCGTTGTTGTTGCTACTACCAGAGCCCTTGCGAGAAGCACTAAGCCTGTCTTGCTGTTGACGGAGCTGGAACGTAAGCGTAGACGACATATTCTATCAGGCAGAGGAGCAGGTGCAATAAAAGGACCTGTAAAAGGGAGACAGAGCGGAATGTCAGTCGCGATGGGGAAACGATCTGCGTTGGAACTCCACGAAAAATACAGTATGTATACAAAAGAGAGTGGTGGTGAAAGGAGTTCGTAGGTTGGCGTAGATAAGACTTGAACTTTATGGAAACGATAGGAAGGGATATCGTTATAGGTTTGGATAAAGTACCTTTTATCCTTGCTTTGGACTTCAGTGAAAGTTATGGAAAAAGAAGTGCAAGTAAAAAAAAAGAACAATTCTTGGCCCAAAAAAATGTTGAAGCCACTGGGCAAATGCAACAATGTGGCACCCCCAAAGGGAACTCCTGATGATGCATTAAATCCCAAGCTTGGTTGTCGGGGCGTTAAATCATCCGTGCGCACGGCTGACGAAAACTTGCCCTTCCCCATGCTGGCTCAGAGATTACAAAGTGTGATCAAGAAAGTACGTGGAATACCAATAACCGAACTGTATCGAAAGTTCTCGACACCTTCACCCTTTGTTTCGTCACAAGAAGCCTTCGTTGTGAAAGCCTTCGTAAACAGAGATCCCCCTGATTCAGGTTTTCGTGCCGCTGTGATCGTGGGCAAAAAGAAAGTATCCAAGCTCGCCGTGCAACGTCATAGAGCCAGTCGAAGAGTTAAGGCCGCAATACAACACGTATTTCCTGCAGAAGCACCAAAAGGTAACAACCTCTTTGGCTTGCTGTCTAACTATCCCATGGACGTCGTAACAATAAAAAAGGTTTTGATTACATATTCTATGTCAATGCCGCGAGTATTACAATGCCGTGGCCTGAACTCTTGGGTCAGATGACTTCGGTCATACATAATATCAAAGGCAAGATCAAACGGCGTGAGCGTAACAATGACCATCCCCGTGCGCCTCGTCAGCCGCAGAGGCCGTCATCCACTACACGTAAGATACAATGACGCCACTTGTTGCCCTCCTCAACCTCCAGAAGACAAAGAATGGTGGACATGCATCTTGTATCACAGAATTCTGGACCATGCAAATGCAATTAATTAATTTCATTTAGCACACAAATAAATAGCATTGTACTATAACTTGTACTTATTGTAGAAGCTTGTTCTTTGTCATAGGACGATAACTTATTACCGATGCTTAGGTCTCTCGCGAATTGACGTAACAACCTTAACTTACATGCCCAAGACTGTGCGTTCATGGTCATGCTGTAAGAAAAGTTCTCCTTCTTTTGTTCATCTTTACTGAAACTTTGATACGAACTGACTTGTCAGTTACATCATCCAGCTGCACGATAGCAGCCACCAGTAGATATGAATTCTGCACTGCGACCGATTATAGTAGCAGATCAAGCCTATTTATCCCCTACCGGACAGGTCGTTCCACCCGTCGCACGGGTACTTATGCCTCATTTTCTGCAAAAGGTGATGACCGGGGCATTGCATCCAAAATGACTGGGATCAGAGACGTTTGGTCACAGCTCAGCTCCAATCAAAAAATTCAAGCTTGGTATCAGGCATAAGCGTTGCTGTGCGCCGTGCTTGAATCTTTCGCAATGACTCTGGAAAACGATACATTGCATGTGGTCATACGATTGCCTTTCAAACGGCCACCAGGTTTCATAGAGCCTCCACCGGTATGGCGATCTTGGGATTGCTCGATATCCACGCTTATTTGCATATTAAGCTCATGAGCAGATCGTGTGGACCGACGAAATGGAGCAACGGCTATGGCAATATATCAGCCAAAAGCAAACAGATTGTAAGGAACAAGAAACCAACATCACTGTCCAATCGCTCTACCTGTTGACATTTACTCCTGCTTATCGTAGGGAACTACATTGCTGATCAGCTGGGAGTTCCTTCGTCATATCTTGTTCGTCATGCTGCATTTATCTACGAAACTCAGCTGCGAGGGATCCACCAGCAGCTGCGACTCAGCGAAGTCGGCAGATCGTCAACCTCGCCGGCACCAAAGAGGAGCCTTTCTTCGCATAGCAGATCGAGTAGCACCGTACCAAGTCGGAAACAAAGTGGGTTAGCTTCGTCACGTCGGATCATATGATATGTGTGTTGATTAATTGCTCACAGCACCTACGTCTCGTGGATATCCGTCGAACTCTCTACAGAACGAAGAAAAGGATGATTTGGTTGGAAAGGGTCCGCTTAAGAAACAATCACCCACAGCATCACAGTCACTGACCAGCGCGTCAGGCACTCCAGTCGCGCGCTCACGGGTGGATATCACGCAAAGTAGGTAGCCCTTGTTCCATTATCAATGCATCTGACGTTGAGTTGGTCCTCGTGACAATTAGGCAATCGGCATGACGATTCAATGATGTTGTCAACGATATCAAACATAGCACCTCGTACATTTGCGGAAACAAATAGTTCGCAAAGTATATCCATCAGCAGGTGGTCGACACCAACATCCGTGTCTAAAACGCCTGACCTGTCTTCGGTCCAAGGTTCAGCTAATGCCGCGAACGAGACGATATACAAAAGCTTTCAGAGCCAAGCAAGTCGGACGTACTATTCGCCTGCTCAATCACTTAGTCAAATTATGGGGCAACGCAGTAGTAGTGTTAACAGTAACAAGAGCAGCACTCACAACACCGAGATTAGCATTTCCGGCCAAAGAGGCTTGAAAGACGTCCGTACAAGCAGTCTCAGCTCTCGTGATTTTGAGCAACGCTCTCCTGTACGTTACGACGAGGAAGAAGAAGGAGAAGGAGAGACTTCCATGCAACGGTTTTCACAAATGCAAATAGAAGAGCCGGCGTTTTTACCGAGCAGGAGAAAGAGTCAGAGTGCGCTTCTGCCACGGCAAGAACGTGCTGATATTCCTCTCCCAAAGATACTCATGCAAACACATGACAATGACGCGGAGGATAGTAGAGCTCAGTCGTTTCAGTCAAGCCAGAGCACACTAAAATCTACAACATTGGACAAAGGAAAATCAAGGTTGACGTCAGCATCAATGTACTCTTGGTCCAATAACTACAACACGCGGGTAGCAGCAACTACTAATATATCGGATGATTCAAGTCGAAGTACAGGCAGTGCATTCAATTCTATTGGGTCATCTACCAGTAACTTGTCAGGTATTATTCTCTGTAGAGTGTTATCTCCACGTCGTATGATCAAGGCTTGCAGATGTTAAAAAAATGTTTGCATTAGATGCGTCTGTCACACAGTCAGCATTAGAAGATGCATTCCTTTCGAACTTTAATAATGGCTCGAAAATGTATGTGAAAGATGGACTATCCTGCTCGTAACGGTATTTAACATCCTTTTCTTTCTGGTAGGTCATCCATGGCATTTTCTCGAAGATATGGCGCAGACCATATTTAAAAGCACGACTGGTGCACAGAGATTAGCCAGATTCATCTTGCCTTTGAAACAGAGTTCTGTGTGCATAGTGTGCACTATTGAGGTTATAAGTATGTTCCCATAACATAATTTCATGGGCAGCCTCTTTCTTGTTGGCATATGACTACAGACAGCATGAAGCCAAAGCTTGCCTAACGTATGTGACAGTGAGCATATAGACCAAGACAAGCAGTAGCGTCATACCGGTAACCCTACTAGTACAGGCAGAATACAATGCGGTCTACGTTTCAGACGATGGACTAAGTTCCAGAACCACTGATTTCATTCCATGAGGGCGATAGTTTTCTATATAATTTAGCATTAAAGTGCATGACAGGCGTTTACTGTGCAAAAATACTTTTTTAAATGAAATTAACACTTATTACAGTCTTTAGAGAAAACGGTTTAAGGAACAATAAGGAGGTCAGCTGAAAACAGACTTCAGTCAAAATTTCGAAGCCCCGACCAAATGTCAAAATTAACTCCCCTATGAACACAAGAACCACGCTGCTCATTGCCCCTTACGTATATTAGACTCAATCCAGTACTCCAATGTGGCTCGTCAGACCTCCGAGCGCACATACGATCTCTTATATAAAGTGCTGTAAACGTTACACTAAATGATTCCTTTTTCCTTGTCATAACCAAAGTATTCTGAATATGCTCTTTTATGACTTTGTCTCCAACCTTGCTTTCAAAGGCACGAATGTGCAATTTCCGACGCTCAAGTGGATCGTTGCAAAAATGATGCGAAATATAAGTTTATGCTATGGTAGACAAAGAAAATATGTTACCAAGATACAAGCGCGTTCGTTATACACTATTCATAAAATACTGGGTTATGAACGTTATCCGGTCTATTTTGCACTTCTATCCAAGGTTTGAATGTGACCTTAGCGCGACCTGCAAGTTGCCTCAGGTTACGTTTGGGCTCCTGCTGTGCTTTATCGACAGGCGCGCTTGCTTGATTTACCGCACGCTTGCAATAGCTCTTCTATGAATCTTGCACAGAAATAAAATAATCGCAATGCCAATAAAGTTTATTATAGCTTTTATGTAATTGCAGAGTGCAGTATTCGGCATTTTACTGCGTCAGGAATGCGATGATGCGGCCAAGGAGTTCGTTACATGATCTGGCTAAGCATATTCTGTAATTTCCTGTGCAAATGCTTTCTAAGCATTTCCATGGGATCTAAAGAATAAACATGTTGTATGTTTTCTGACAGGACGAGTCCGGTCCTGGCAGTGCTTAAAGATTTCGGTCAAGGCCAAAATTTTTTTTCTTGCTACTGTTCCTGTGCTACCAATGGTGACAGAAGAGAAGCTCACCACATTGCTTGCATGGTTTGACGAGAATAAATACGAATGGAGAAAAGATCTCATTCAAGTTCGAATAAGCAATGGCGCTTTTGCGGTTTACGCTGTTAAAGACATTACCGAAAAGCAACCTCGTAAGACCGATTCAGTTCTTCATTGACGACGCTTTTTTTTTCTGATCCGCCCATCGATCCAGTGGTAAA
This sequence comes from Thermomucor indicae-seudaticae, assembly GCA_000787465.1. NCBI lineage: Eukaryota > Fungi > Mucoromycota > Mucoromycetes > Mucorales > Lichtheimiaceae > Thermomucor > Thermomucor indicae-seudaticae. The sequence goes on from JSYX01000384.1 coordinate 23,287, forward strand.
GATACCTAAATCTTCCGTCTTATCAAGCCGGTCGTGCGGCATCGCCAACATTCTCGACGATGAAGCGGTCGACGGCGGCTGTTCTCTTGCTGTGGCGGTCATGTACGAACTTGCACAGGGCAAAGAGTCACCATGGTACGGCTATCTGCAAGCGCTTCCGGCATCAGAAGATCTACCCATTTTCTGGGAGGTTTCCGAACTAGAGTTGCTGCGAGGAACAGAAATGTACAATGCGGTTCTTAACGATATGGTAAGAAGACAAACACACACTGGAAATGTTTGAAAGCGTCTTGACGCGAAACTTAGAACGATCTAAAAGATGACTATGACAATATCGTTGTCCCATTGCTTAAAAAATACCCATATATCTTCAAAAACGTCGAGCAACAATACACGTTCGACCTGTTTCGTCGGATAACAAGCCTCATCTCCTCGCGGTCTTTCGAAGTCGATGCATATCACGGAACAGCTTTGGTGCCATTTGCAGACCTTTTCAATCATCGTAGTAGGGACGAACATGTGCATTTCGAGAATGACTTTGACGTCTGTGAAGCTTGTGGAGAATTGGAATACTGCGAACATCAGTATTTGCATTACCTAGAAAACGGTAGTGACGACGACGAGGAACACGGCGATGAGTGGAGTGACATGGATACTGAGGAGGATATAGAAGAGGAAGAAGAGAACGGCCAAGAGATGGCTGATGACGACGCCGATGGTGAAAAGGAAGGACCATTAGAGGATTTGGAAGAACTCGAGAAAGCGAGGGTCGACTTTTGGAAGGATGACCAAGAAGACGAAGATAAAAAGGATACCTGCGACATGGTACTGGATCGACCAGTGAAAGCTGGCGAAGAAGTATTCAACACATACGGGAAGCATCCCAACATTGTCCTTCTGAGTAAATACGGCTTTTGCCACGATGACAACGAGAACGATTACATTTCCGTCGATATGAACGATGTATTTGAAACGTGTGTTGACACAGTCAAGGAAGAGTTGCGGCGGACTCAGGGCATCAAGGATGATGACGCGTTAACTGAGAACGCGGTCGAATATGTCAGAAGCCGATTCGAGTATTTCGTCAACAATAAGGACATTTTGTGTGATATCGAAGAGGACGACGAACATATGGAACATGGGTGTTGTGACGGAGAGGAGGACTATGCTCATAGCCACGGTGAAAGCGATGAAGTTGACGAGGAAGAGACAGGTTTACCAGCCAGACCATTCTTTGCCAATGTTGAGGGTCACTACGAAGATTCACTGATATGTCTGCTCCATATTACGTTCGTGGATAATCGACTATTTAACAAGTTCAAGAAGGACGTAAATGAGGCTTTGAAATATTTTGCTGGGCTAGCAGCAGACTCTCAAAGTCGTAATAATAAGCTGCCAAAGAATACAGAATTGCTTAGAACGTGGAAAACGGTTTACGCGGTTTGCCAGCGTCTTTCGGAATCCCGAAGCCAGCTTTATATGGACGACAACGGACAGTGGACACCAGTGGAAGAAGACGTGAAAGCACGAAATCAGGTATAACTTTTGATATTGAAATCTTCGTTTATCCGTCGCTTACAGTTCGTTCTTTTATAGACCACGAACAAGAGGATATATTACGCGCTTACCTGTCGAATAAGTGAAAAGCGTATAATTCAACAATCTATATCCTATTACAAGACCAAGTTCCAGGAACTAGAACTGCCGGACAAAGACGTTAGGATAAGAAAAGACGTTGCGGCAAAAAAGAAGAAAAAGCTTCGTCGATAAATGATACTAATAATGGCATATAATATTATAATAAAGATAGCTTTTTGTAAATACTTTTATCATCAATCAGCATCCTATTCTATGCCAAGAAACTTTCGTTTTGTTGCTGCATTAGGGGCTGACTTTGAACGAGCCAGAATCCAGCCAAACACGTCACCTAGAGAGCCGCGCGTCTGCTTCGTGAATCCCGCTTCTTCTGCTACCTTTTTCGCAACACTGATAGACTATGGTACGCATTACATCAATCTCTGCATAAATCGGAAAAACGTAGAGCAAATGCAGAGCGTGTTCTTGATGGCTCCTTGTGATTCTGGTATCGCTAATACGTATTCCCAACCTGCAGTTTCGAAATCAGTACGACAATGACGTCTCGACTTGGTCGCCTCAGGGCCGTCTTCATCAGGTCGAATATGCTATGGAAGCAGTGAAGCAGGGTTCGGCAGCTATTGGACTTAGAAGTAATGACTATGCCATTTTATTGGCCTTAAAGGTGAGCGTAGACAACTGTTTCGTAAGGTAACTGCCGTGCTGAAACTCTTGTATGTCAAAAAGCGTTCTTCGGGTGAATTAGCTTCGTATCAGAAGAAACTTATCAAAATTGACGAACACTTGGGCATCGCCATTGCCGGCTTGACTTCGGATGCTCGAGTGCTGAGGTGAGTTTCGGAATGCAGTTTTTCTCTCTTTGTGGTACCTTACGGATGTACCTGTAGTAACTTTATGCGCACGGAAGCGATGCGATCCAAGATGCTATACGATCGTCCTATACCTATTCAGCGAATTGTTTCGAGCGTCGCAGATAGTATGTATGACTGTGCAAAGATTGACCAGTCAGCCCTATTCAACCGTCTGTGTAGAGGCTCAAATCAACACAATACAATACGGTCGCCGGCCCTACGGCGTCGGCCTTCTTGTCATCGGATATGATGTAAGATCACAGACAGGCGTCTGCGTGGCGGAAAAAAGCAGGGAATTGATGATGGCGTGACATAGGAAACTGGCCCTCATTTGTACGAAGCGTCACCATCCGGTACTTGCTTTGAGTATTATGCCATGTCGATTGGGGCTCGGTCTCAGTCCGCGAAGACATACCTCGAAAAGAACTATGAGCAGTTTGCAAATGGTAAATATGGGTTCTGCTGATTGATGATGTGTAGCTACTGATACGCTCTCGTTTAGCATCACTGGATGAACTTGTTCGACACGGACTTCTGGCTCTGCGTGACACGTTGCAACAAGATAAAGAACTTAATATTCACAACACGTCGTTGGGTATTGTTGGCAAGGATAAAGACTTCACCGTGATCGAAGGCGAGGAGTTGCAGAGATACCTTGAACTTTTGGGCGACGAATCTGCACGATCTCGGCGCCCTGGTGCTGGTGGCGCTCGGTCAGCTTCAGAATCAATATTAGCTGAAGATGCGCGGGAAGATAGCAACACTGAAATTGATCGGGGTGGTGTAGCACCTATGGAGACGGACTCTTGAAATAAACGAGAGCAGATGCATTGACCTTTCATGATCCAAGCTTAAAAACTCAGGCGCCTTTCTTAAAATTGCTTACTCCGCCAAAAAAAATTAGCTTCCCCACCTCTTCCACTTTACAATGAGACAGCTTAAATACCACGAACAAAAGTTATTAAAGAAAGTCGATTTTCTCCAATGGAAGAAAGATGACAACATTCGGGAGATCAAAGTGATTCGACGATATCGTTTGCAGAAGCGTGAAGATTACCACAAGTATGATCGATCTGACTGATCGCGCTGATTCTTGGACTAAATGGAATGCATCAGATATAATAAGCTTGCAGGAAAGATCAAGGAACTTGCAAACAGGATCTCCCTGCTCGATCCAAGAGATCCATTTCGGGCAGAGCAAGAAAAGGCTCTACTTGACAAACTTTATTCGATGGGACTCATCACTTCCACTAGCAAGTTCAGCGACTGCAACAAGATAACAGTATCAGCATTTTGCCGAAGACGGTTACCGATTGTTATGTGCAGACTAAAAATGGCAGAGACGGTGAAAGAGGCGGTTACTTTTGTCGAACAAGGACATGTGCGTGTTGGTCCTCAGACGATTACTGACCCAGCATTTCTCGTTACCCGGACAATGGAAGACTTTGTCACATGGGTGGATACTTCCAAGATTAAGAGAAAGATTCTCAAGTACAATGACAAGGTAAAGTACCGGTTGGCCCTGCAAAGTGAATATCAAGGAGGTGCTAACGTTGATCTGTTTATTTGCAGTTGGATGACTTTGACCTATTGTAAATTTTTTCCTGCCAAGATATATTCCAATGTTTACAAATGTCTAGTTATGAACAAATGGGCTTGTTGTGACAAGAATGGATGGTGTGTGATTAGGAACTGTGCTTGTTATCGGTGTGTGCTATGCTAGAATGTGGTGGTCAAAGTAGCTTTGGAAAGTTCGTCCGGAATGCTAATTGGTTTTCGTTGCTGGTACGGCTTCCATATACGTCGATAAGAGCTCCTCATCTTTGATGGGCCTTGTGGAAACAAGAGCCACGACGCGGGTCGGTTCTGTAAATGGATCAACAGTGCTCCAGTAAATGTTCGGTATATACTGTCTCAGCTCCGTTGGAAATGTTGGTGGCAGGTCAACTTCTTGGTAGCGAACTAGTTCCACATCCCTTCAATTTAGGCGTTAAAACTTTGTTTTCAGATTCAACTTACCGTTTGCGGGATGCAGTCTTGTTCCGTTGTTCACAAATTGACCGATAGCTAGAGGGTTGCTTTACACCAAAATGAGCATCAGCTAATCAAATTCATCGTTGTACAGGCGACATACCGTAAATTATCTGTCATCCAGCTAGAGTCACTTGTCTGGATGGCTCCGGGCCAGTTATCGCGTCTGTAAAGTGAGCGATGCACGGATCTTGAGAGACCTAATCGATACTAAGTCCTACAGGCCACAACCTCTCCCGTTTGCGCATAAGCCGTACCCTTTGGTTTCCCGTCTATATAGATACCGTCGATGCATTTTAAGATGTATCTATTTGCTATGCTAACAAATAATAAAGGCTCATACGGTTGGTATACGGTGCCTGATCAAGAAAAAAGGGCTCTTAATTGCAAGCAGCATATATCAAGATGAAACACTTTGCTTCTACCTGGATAGAGACACAAGACCTGGCCAGGAGAGCAGCTTCCTTTTAGAAAAACGCCAGTGCCTAAACGTGTTTTAATTGCCGAGTTAGCATGGAATGTTTAATTGGATCGATGATACACATGTTACCTGCCGCAGGAAGTGACGATGGACCTTTCCGTACTGAGTACCCGAAACGAGAGTTCAGGGCTTCAACGATATCTTTGTTCTGGTCCCAGGCTCTATGTACTACATTCAGGAGCTGAACGATCTGATCTACGTACGCGCCATTGTCTAAGCGATGTGCATCCTCAGGTACAAGTCTGGGCTCCGTACGCGCAGCCTTGAGTTTCAGCTTTAGTAGTTGGAAGGCGTACCTATAAGCACACCTTTGTTAAAGAGTTCAAATTCAGTAAGCATAAGTCATCGTCGTACAGTCTATCAAGGTAGTGCTTAAACATGAAGCGGAGAATTTCTGCAGGATCACTTGCACTCTATACTCGACAGCCCTTTTTGATGGGGGCAGACCCCTTTGAAACCGAATGAAAATCTTTTAACCGCAAAACGCGACTTCCTGTGCCGTAGCATGACAGAATTTTTTGTATATGCCACTGTGTCTTTTGAGAGAACCTTCGTATTAAAGAAATCTTCTGTCTTGTAAGAACTTCATTGACAAGCTTGTAAATGGCTTGAAAACTCTGGCGATAGTTACAACCGATGTTAGGAAATGCATAGACAAGGACGCGAAAGCACCAAGTGCTTAAATGTCGAAAATCGACAGCATATCAATTTTCGGAAGCGCACACTGAAATCCGCAGACCGTTTCTTTTCCAGCTTTGAAGAATGACGCGGCTTGTAATCCAGCATCTCAAACCATGGTTGATTCAGAAAGGACCTGCACGAGTACCATGTCAGAAAAGGTTGTTTGCTACTTCGAGACTTTGTCGAAGTGAGCAGCCAACCCGTAATCCTGTACGTGACTTTCGTATGTAATGCAGAAGTGTGTGTTGCCGATAACGAGGTGCTTTATTATGCTGACTATGCTGGTTACGTACACTAGCTTGGCTACGAAGCATGGACCCACCTCGAATCAAAGACTATCCATATGCAACTAATTCAGAAATGAGCTTTGTATTAAACGTCCTGCCACGCAGCATCCAGCATGCTATGAGCAAATGGTTCGCGGATTACATGCTGAAGTCTCTGACGCCTCAGAATTACTTCCCAGAGGAGTTCCTGCTTGGAGGTGCGTATATACTGGTCCCAATCCATTGCGGCAGGGCGTGGCTGACCAAAACCGGGGCCTAGCAACGTTTGCAAGTCGGCGTGCACTTTCAGTCCTTTCTCAGTATATCAGCCATCCTCAAGACAGCACGTACGCAGAACTCGAGCGCATGTTTAATCCAGAACTCCTCGAACGCTTTACCCAGCATTTCAAAGATACAAGGTATCGGGTTTCCGTCACACTCCCGCAGATCTACGATGCCAATTTGGCCGATATATGGGTCACCTTGGGACCCTCCCGAGCGTTCAATCCCAATAGCCAATATGAAGTCGCTCAATGGATGACGTTTACATTCTGTTTGCGCCAGTCGATGCCTAACTTTGATAACGAGACCTTTGCAGAGTATCGTAATCGCATGAAGGAGGATTTCCAGCAGGGTCTTCGCTTCAAGGTGGATGTCGTGATCGATGCCGATGTTGTGTACAAGGTCGAGGACAAGGAAAATGGAGAGATATGTTTGTATGATCAAGGCAGGCGGGATTTGCTTGTCCAGTTCGAGACCCCTTACTTTGAACCAGCCCATGAGATGGTCTCGCGGGATCCAGATACAAGGGATATTGTCATGGACTGGTCGTGGCGGATATCGGATATTGATCATTTGTTAGAGCGAGAACGTTTGGACCGTCAGGAAGACGGATCGTCGTCAGAAAACTAAGTGGATAATAAGGCATTTCTGTAGTTCTGGTTCAGCTGAATGATAAACAAGGGTTGAGAACTGTTTATATTGTGCGACCATAATCATTGCAGATATTACTGCGATAAATACCCAAGCAAACCAGATACAGTCTCCTGGAAAGGGCTTGACAAAGAGCATTGTTTTAGGCATTCCAAACGTTATTGTTGCGTAAGTAACAAGTCGTCGTTAGCATTGTCGTCCCTTGCAGCAACCGTAAGAGCTTTTCTCCGCCCCAAAAAAGGTGCGCAAAGAGCGCATTAATTTACAGGTTCAATAACTCGCAAGCCCTTCATGATCGACACAGAAATCAATTCCAAACTAAGGCTGAAGTAAGTACGCAGCGTGGTGGCCGTCTGGGAACGTTCACACCTGAGACATATCAACAGGACAAGAGCGGTGCCCCAGCCCACGGTTGAATATCGAATGCTTCATTTGAATTACGTACCTCTGCACGATCTGTCCAGGCACGTTGCACGATGGCGATCCATTCGCGTGGACGAGAAGCCTTCTGACAAATGGACCACGATCGGCGTTGTCGACCGGTTCAGACAAGGCCGAAAGTTTTGCGTGGCACGGGTGACAGACATGCGCGACAATATTTTTCACCTGTTTCTGCTGGACGAGGCTTATAAAAAGTTCAAGGAAACGCTGCATACGGGGAGTGTGGTAGGCGTGTTTGAGCCAACCATAGTATGGTCCAAAGAGGAGAACGCGGATGTTGCCCTTCGCGTTGACCGTCCTGATCAGCTTTTAAACATCGGTGACAGTCTGGATATGACACAATGCGCAGCAGATATTTTTCCTGGCAAACAATGCCAAGCCATGGTTGACAGGTAAAGAGTGAGGCTCGCTTGGACGAGGGAGGTGAACGGTGAAGCTAACTGGAAGAGAACCTAGTCGGGCAGGTGAATATTGTGAACGACATATCACTCGTGCATGCAAAGCGTCCAGAAACACAAGGATGGAATTGGCGTCAGGGTGAGTAAACAAAAGGTCAAGCCTGCAAGCTTTTCTTTCCTGGAATATTTACCTTATCGATGTTGGCAGAAATAGTAACTTGGATGTACGATGGGCGCATGTCACGACGTCGTCTAAGGGTACCACCATATATGAGGCTTCACAGAAATCAGCAAGGTCCCGAAAAGAATACACGTATCGCGTTACAGAGAAAAGAAGGATCACGTCTGATGGACGCGAACTGGAAGGCAAGCCAACCAAATCAACTGAGAATGAGGAACAAAAGAAGGCGCTAAAGTAAAGGACTATATGCAAAGTTTATTGCGCGAGATGACATGGGATTACTGACAATTTATCTTAGTGAATTTCTACGCGGACGCTTTGACCCAGGGGCTGACATGATCCGTAAGGTCATGGGAATAAAGGACGAAACACATAAACAGAGTAAGTTTGCACAGCATATGATTGAGCTAAACAGTCAATCAATTCTAAGCAAACACACGTTTTTATATTATTAGATCAAGGGCTATCCAAGGAAGCTATGACGAAGATGGGCATGAGTACCAGGCACGCTTTGACCAAAGAGGAGGAGGAGGCGAAGGTACATGCAAACAAACGGATCGTGCGTCTGCAACAAGCAAGCCTAATAATAAGGATAATTTCCGAATGTAGAAACGGACAATCCATGAGCTATTGAAGAGCAGCGCTACAAAAAACAAGGGTGCACAGAAGAAACCGCGATATGTGTATCTTTAGTCGATAAAGCAATTTTACAAATTCCTTAGCTTTTGTTCGTTATAAAACCTGTGATCTCACCTTTTTTCCCTTCTCTTCTTTCTTTTGTTTACTTTACCTTTACTCCTCTTCCACGCGATGCACGCGCTGACCTTCGAAAAGCGATCCTTTTCCTTGCCATCCAACAACCCCAAGCTACACCAAGCGTACCTGAGCCTGCAACCGGACGTGAACCACAACCTTGACTTGGCCACTATGCGGAGTCATTTTGCGGCGATCTATGAAGCAGCCTCCGACACGGTGGACGTCAAGTACCTGCAGTACTATATGTCAATCCTCACGAATTTTGCCCTCGCGACAGCCTATACCAAGCAAGAAGTGCCAAACAAGAAGTCAGCCCCTGCTGTTCGTCTTTCGCAGTGGGTTCGAGAGTCTATTTCTCGGAAGAAGACTGTTGTTCCTTCTGAGGCGAAGCCGGCCCGCGTTTTTAGCGAACCGACTTCTTTGGCAGCGCATCCTTCCCCGCCCAGTGCAACAACCATCAGTCTCTCGTCCGGGTCCACAGACCCTTCATCATCGGGCGATGCGGAGAAGCCTAAACAACGCAAGACGTCCTTTTCCAGGGCGCTGGCTAAGCTTGGCAAGAAAATGAGCAAGGCGGTCAAGAAGAATAAGCAAAGCAGCGAGACAACCGACAGCATCCTCACACGAGTCCCCGTGGACGCCCTCGAGGATTTGAATAATGGCATCGACACTGCTGGCGGCGATAACCTGAAACATGCCAACGAGGCGCAGGACGACCTTCCTTTCCAAGACCAAGCGCAAGTTCAAGGAGAGCAGTACTCAGTAGCCAATCAAGAGCTACGAACAGGAACCTTCGTCGACAGCAAGTACATCCCCAGATTCAAGTTGAGCCCCATATCAGAGCGTACTGAACCCTCTGGCGGTCCTTCGAGCCTCGGCAACATGGATCGAACCGTTTTTTCTCAAACCCTCGCAGCGACCGTTAGCAGATCCCCCATCAACTTCAGCAAAACAACATCACCAACTTTTGGCAACGGTTCCATGCTGTCACTGCGCGATTCGGACGAGATCCACTGGAACAGGATTCTATTCTCCGAGCCGGAACACCAACGCGTTAACCTCTTGTACGGTGGCGACAACGAGGGGAGAGAGCCGCAACTGTCCGAACCGGAAAGTAGCCAGGATAGCAACCCAGTGGAAAATATTGATAGCAGCTGGAACGAGGAGCAAGTCTTAAAGTTGGAACCCCAAAATATCCAGGGATTAAGTATCAAGTACAACGACCACGACTGGAACGAGGAGCCCTTAGTGTTGCGGCATGAGAATGTCCAGGAGCCAAAGAAGCACAGCGAAACGGATTGGCAAGAGAAACCCGTATTGGCCGGCACCGAGAATGAACAAAACGGAGACAAACACGACTGGAACGAGGAAACATTAATGCCCGCGCCTGAAAATATTCAAGAACTACAATTTATTCCAAGCAGTTGGAGTGACCCTCTTTCTTTCGAATCCAAAGTCATTGATATGCGCGACAATATCCCGAAGGACAACAACTGGCCCGAGTCCTCTTTGGCTCAACGTTTTGAACATTTGACTGTCTTCTCGAAGTCCCCGACTGGCAAAAGCAAGGATAGCATGATCAAGCCCAGCAAGACAGACTTCAATCTTAGTCATGAACCGTCTGTGCCGTACATCAAGATGGGACTTGGACGTATAGCCGCCT
>JSYX01000385.1:0-33487 GCA_000787465.1 Thermomucor indicae-seudaticae
TGCATGAGAAAATCTAATTGACATTCAATTGTGCACCTCCCTCGTATTTGACAGCCTCATGTAGACATGCAGTCATTGATGGTGTTGGCACAAGCTTTCTGTATAGATCAGTAGCAGTATAAAGTTGGTAGTTATAATTTGTGGCCATTAACGATCGGACTCAGCGGTAACGTATAGCATACAAAAGCAAGAGTGTGAGCACCATGCAAGGCGGATCGGTTACACACAGATGCTAGTTCTCTTTGTACACACATACCGGATATCCTCTTCCGCGTTCGCATGAAGCAAGATTTACACTGTCGTTCCTTGAGAGTCCAGAGGGACATGCCCATTAGCATTTATTCTGTGGTGCTTCATGGCCTTAATCGTCCTCTTCATTGAGCACAATTATTGTTAGCGCATATTCGTACAAATGCTACAACAGCATGGGAAGAGGGCTCAAGTTATTCAGTTACACTTAAGCAGCTGGTTCAGATCTTCTAGCGGTTTACTACAGGTCTTACACGCTTCGTGGCTTGACGGGCTGTCTTACAGACGCGTGCATGTATAATTCTCATGCTCACACATGTCATAAGCTTCTTGCTTGTAACATTAAAATAGAGCAAAAGAAAGGGACATTGTTGTGGACCGTTGAAAATGCAAAAGCCCATCACAGTCGATTACGCGTCTCTCTCAATTAATCGAACTTTTACAGTTAAGCCGCTTATCATTCACCCAATGTGTCTGATCCTGGGACCGAACACTTATATGGAGAGGGGACCCAATATGTACATAAAGTTTAAACGTCCCACAAGTATTCGAGCTTTACACTCTCAATGGATTAGCTATTGTGTAACCATTGGCTGATGCAGGCATCTGTCATGGACCTACCTTTTAATCAAAGCTACGTATTCTTGCTTAATCGCGGTGAACTTTTGTATGCCCTTTGATTAATGGCATATCAAGATTGTTTTTTCCAGTACTATAAACGAACATGGCACTTCTGTCCAAATTAACAAAGTCTTACGATGTTTATAAATCTACCAGTTCATGAGAGAATAGAACTCCATATTAGGCGAAATTAAGCTGAATCAATTAAGCTGGTCCAGGATTTTGAGCCTTTTCATAGTCTATTGTGGAGTACCAACAGCTTTGAAGTTGATCTACATGTTACCGGCATGGTCCATACCCGGCATGACGAACTTTGCACTAACGGCTGATTTTTTAAACGATTTTGAAAGGGGTCGGTTCCTTTCGTGTACTTTATGAGCAGCTTCAATATCCGGATACAAGCGGGGGAAGCTCACAACAAAGCGTCAAAGCCTCCAGAAGGATAGGCTTTTACCGAAACATATTGGAGGATTCTAAAAGCCTTTCCATACCTGCTCACTATGATTTCAAAGCTGTCATAGTCAGGGTTAGCCCAGTGACGTATATGTGCCTATATATGCTTAGCGAATTCTATCCATGCCTTTGGAAATTTTTTGACCCCTGAGTGGTTAACGGGTCGCTTGCAAGGGCAGCACATTTTGATTCAGTACACAAATACAAATTCTCCAAGCAGTTCTTCCAACAGTTTCCCGCATCTTCCTATATTCCGTCAGGAGACAGTGCGCTGATTCATTTATCAGGACTGGCGAAAACCTAACTTGTATTGATTAAATGGAAGCGTAAGAAGACAAGGAAAACATTTGAATGCTTCGATGTCATTTGCAATTCTATTCTTGGCAAGCATGAATGCTCAGTAACATTAATTGAAATTGACGGTCTATAATACAGTTCACTAAGTACTTAGTATGCACACCTTGAACATATTTGTATTCTGCAATTGCAGGGTTCGGCCGAGCATACACTCCAATAAGCCATCGTATTATTTGCACCCGAAGTTGCTGAAGGCATTAACCCACACGTACGTTATATAATGAAATCCTGAGAACGCTTCGCTACCAAGAACTTGATGTCTGGAACAACGCTGACAGAGATCAAAAGACGACTTTATGTGGTTGTAAGTGCGTCATGCCTTATATAGGTATGCCAATAGCGGCCCTACGTGTATAATGTTTTCTGCCAACTTTTCGTTTCTGATCGTATCTGAGCAACGCAACAGCCTCTACTGTTCGATACCTCAATTTTGAAGTCTCTGTCCAGCCAAACCTCACAGTTAATCTGATCCTGCAGAATACCTTGATTCGCCACAATGCCTTTATAAGCAGCATATAATGTGAGATAAGGAAAAGTTGGGTTAGACTATGAGTTGCTGGCACACGGGCATTATGAGTCGGAAGTTGGATAGCCCGCGAATTAAAAAAATTTCTTGAGAAGCTGGATACAATTCATTTCTTCCCATTGTCAATCACAGCGAATGGACCCTCGACGAAACCGTTTTGCACCGTACGATACACGTGGAGGACCACCTTCGACACAGAATTACCATGCGCCACCAATGGAAAGTGGCGGTTTACCGCCGCCTCCTATGATGCCGCCCGCGAGAACAGATGTTTATAACTACGGAAACGGGGACAACTTTGCGAGACCCATGCCTAGTAGTGGTGGTCCTCCACCACCTGCTGCTGCTGCTGCAACCAGAGACGGAAGCGGAGGTGGACCCATGATGAGACCGAAAGGTGCTTACAGCTCTAAATTTCCGCCACGCTACGGCGGCCCTTACGATCAACGTCAGCGATCCGAGCATGCTAGTCATAACCGCGCTTCACCTCCACCTCCTGCTTCTTCAGGTTACATGGGATCTCCAGCCAGTGCAAGCAAGCGTGATCATAGTCGATGGGATACCAGGAGGCAAAACGATGATTTTGGTAAGAATCTGAGATCGTGAAGTACTTCTTTTCCCTTTTCTCTTTCTCTTCTTCCCTTGAGCTGGGTAAGTGGGCCGCAGTCTATGACATCGCGTCGGTGATTTTTGCTTGAGACAACCGGTCTTTGTGACCAATGGGAGAGTGAGGACAATACCCTTTTCCGTCATCACCGGCAGACAGGAACATCATCGTCATAACCGGGAAATAACAAGGAAGTCTTTTCTACAAAATGGAGCGCTCACAGCATTGAGACTTAATCAATCGAGATAACAAGATCCATATGAACGGAAGAACGTCCACCATTGAGGCATACCATTTTTCGTACATTTGTGAGCGGAAGGAAGAAAAACAGAGCAAGAAGGAATCCCGTTAAGAGACGACCAGAAGAACAAATGGAGCCATTGGAAAATGGAAGACTGGCCCTCCACCCTGCTTTCTTTGACTTTTCACCACTCTATCAGACACTTCTCTTTTTATTGGTGACAAAAAACGCGCAACCAGCAGTTCAAGTTGTAATGACTATTCTGTTTCAATTTCTTTGCAGTTCCGTCCTATCCGAATGATGAACCACCACGTAAATCCGAACAATCTCGTCTCCCGAGTCACATTGAGCAGAGAGTAGCACGCGAGCGACCTTGCAGAACTCTTTTCGTTAGAAACGTTCAGGTAAAAATTTTGAGACAGAAAACGCTTCCGGGAGCCAAAGATGGCTGTCGCATCCGTGAGCGCGACTTTTAGTCTCTCTGTCGCTTACATTGGGTTCTTTTACTGTCTTCTTTTTGTAGTATGAAATCAAGCCTCAGGAAATCAGAGAGATGTATGAGAAATATGGCGAGATCAAAGAAGTTTTCAACCTTATTGAAGGCCGTGGAATGATATTTGTTACCTTTGTAAGTCTATGTGTTCTTCAAATGAAAGTGGCGCAGAGCATACCTAAGCTTATACAATCCATAAAGTATGACATAAGAGCGGCAAGAAGAGCCAAAGAGGCAACACAAGGGATGGTCTTGCGTGGCCGCAAGATCGATGTACATTATTCCCTGCCTAAAGAAGAGGAAGAAAATGCAAAATGCGACCGTACAAAGAACCAGGTACCTTACCATAATATTCGCTTTATGAAGTTCAGTACCGCATTCTAACGCTTGCGGGCAACGCAAGGGGACTTTGCTATTCACGCTAAAGAACACTGACTATTGCCTGCAAGATAATGAGCTTTATGACTATTTCCGAAGATTTGGTGACATCAAAGTCATCCGGACACCTCATTTCCGACACCACACAGAGAACAACGAAAAGAGGTTTGTAGAGCTCGTTTCGGTATGCGTACAACAAGTTTTCTCTAACAAAACGCAGGCAACGTTTCGTCGAATTCTTTGATTCTCGAGCTTGCGTGGATGCTTACGATGCATGCCATGGAGCAGATTACAAGGGAGGAAGATGGGACGTTTCGTTTTTTTGGGACCATACAAACAAGTAAGAATATGACACAATTTATGACTCACGAGTCAGGATATCTAACTAGTGATCTTGTAGGGAACGAAGCGAAGCGTTTGCAGCAAAGAAAGAGCGTCCAGGCGATAAAAAGCTGGATCGCCGGGGAGGAGGGGATGGTGGCCGCCGCGGTGGAGGAAGGAGGTCCAGTCCAGGTCCTCGACATCGGTATGATGACGGTGACAGACGAGGCAGCTACGGCGACGACGGTTACGGTACCAGTTGTTTTATGCTCAATCGAGATATGGATGCTGATAGTTGAATGATAGGTCGTGGCTCACGGTTCAGTCATCCTCCAAACCAGCCGTTACCTCTGCCTAGCGGAGATGATAGGCGTTATGGCGCAGGTCCTATGAATACCCAGACTCCTCAGTTTACTGCCCCTGAAGAGAGAGAACGTTTAGAACAAGCTCAAAAGGCACAACAGGTAAGTTGAACATCGGGTCTTTTATGGAACAATAGATACTCATCTTTAATCAGCTTTTGAGTATGTTTGCCCAAGCGCAAGCTGGACAACAAGGCTCTCCCGAGCAGCCACCGCAACAGCAGCCGCAGGTTGCGCAATATCAAGTTCCCTTGTATGCTGCAACGCCTACACCGCAACCAGCTACATCAATGGCACCGTACCAACCAATAAGTAATCAAGCTCTCGCAGCTCCAGCTGTCGCTCCAACCAACGAACAGGCAGCACAGGTCCACCAACTTTTGGGGCTTTTGGTAGATATTTGGTGCCTTTATGGCTTGTTGCAGAAAGATGACTCAGCCGACGTTTATCTGGTTTATAGACACAGGTCGCTGCTCAGCAGCAACAACAACAGCAACAATTTCAACAATCGGCTGTTCCAATGCCACCAGCAGGGCAACCTCAAACTAATGTACCGCCTAGTTTGCCCGTAGCAGAGCCCCAGCAATATGGAGCGCAGACAACATCCACTGATGCGGCTGCAGCTGCGGCACTTAATCAAATTGCACAGCTTCTACAAAGCCAACAGCAAAAGCAGCAGCAGCAGCAGCAGCAACAACAAAATCTGCAACCTTCATCTATGGCTACTCCTCAATCTGGTTCCACATCTGCCGCTCCGCAAAGTAACAACGTTGCAAACAATTTTAATCCTTATGGTGGACAGTAAAGTTTCTTCGTATCGGACTTGTTCGCGCCCTGTCTAAAGAGAGATAAAAGTAGTTGAATGGAAAATGTAGCATGAAAGCTTCATACTTGAGAGCAGGGCCATGAATGAAGAGAGAGCAAAAGCTGTTTGTAAGCAATATGCTAGCACAGATAAATACAGGAACAAGCAAAGGTTATGGACAGAGGCAAAGGGAGGGTGTTTTCTAAGTGCAAACTGCAAAAGAGAACGAGTTATCTAGGACTCCATGATTTGACTAGATAGAACGACGACTGTGTAGAGTTAGCTGAAGGTCACTTAAGCCAAAGACAGAGACATAGCACGATTTTTATATATATACTTGCCATAGGGGGCACGTATCGCTCCGCACCAGCCAAGCATCAATGCAAGCTTTGTGAAAGAGATGCAGGCAAGGTAACTGACGAGTAAGTTCAGCTGCAGCCTCAAGATTCTCTTGGCAAATGGGGCAACCTTCGTCAAAGTCATCGGCTAATGGGTCCATGAAAAATCGAGTCCCCATCGTCAAAACCATATCAAGACATACCATGATCAGAGCAGCTATTGGATCTATTCGAGGAAACCGAACTAGATCTTGTTGTCACATGGATGATAATTGTTTAGGAGGTGCACGTTTCTTTCCAGGAAAAAAAAAGATAAGGTGAAATACCTAAATCATCGACGAATTTTACGAAGTAAACGGATCAGTCTGAGGCTTGCTTAGCATATACATATTTCATTGTTATCTTGAAAGGAAATAAAACCCCCGCACCTTTCTCTGACCTGCGATGAACTTGATCGACTTTCATGCGGCGGCGGCGGCGGCGGCATACTAGGAGGCTCTGGCGGCAAGTGCTTGTTAGTCGAATGGAGGGAGACAGAAGAACGAGGTGGGGCGAAAGTACCTTGCTGCATTTGAACCGAAGCCTCAAACGCGGCTACCAGATCTGCCTCTTCGTCACCTGTCGTGAAATCATCCAGGTTAACGTTTGAAGGAAAAAGTGCTCGGATGGATTCGTCGATATTTCTCGTCGTTGTAGTGGTTTCTTCATCATCGTCAATTACAATCACTTCCGGACTCAAAGTGTTTCGGTTATCCGTCCGATCCGACGACCCTTCTTCTTCAGAAGACCTTCCCGCATTTTCGTAATTCTCCAGCTTCAACAATAAAAGAATAGATGGATGAACAACAAGACATATCTTGGACGCGTCATTCAGCCTACTTCTTCTACAAAGTTTTGACCACAATGGACACACTTTGGCAAAGAGCTTCTCTCCTTGATGATAAGTGTTTCTTCTTCGCATACGAAACACCAGTACCAGCTGGCGGCAGCGGCAGGGTTCTGCCTTTCCCTGTCGCCCGAATAATCGTCAGCGTCATACACGGTTGAATATATCATAACACGCAGTTCAAAGGAACGGAAAAGCGGGGATAGGAGAAGAAAGAGGGAGGAAGGCAAAAGGTGATGGAAAAAAGAAAAAAGAAAAGAGCTGCATTTCTTTTTTCTGTCTCATGATTCCAGGTGGCGCGCTGCTCATCTTCAGCACTGGTCACCTGGTGTGTTACACTGATAAACCGGGGCTCAGCAAAGACACATTCCTGAATGCTTCGAGCGCAGCCTTTTTCTAAATGCATAACGTGAAAATCAAGCCTTTTTTGACATTGCCATTTAATGATACTCTTTTCAAAACGTTACAAAGAAGTAGAACATTTCTTTTCGCACTTACGCAAGTGTTAATTGTATAACTTGGGCGATCAATTAAAGCTCATAACCCTCTTCTGCCAAATAAACAGCAACAATACGCATGCTGGCTTGAGCGATAAGATCGTTCTCTAGCGTATCCTCGTTGTCGGTCGTGTCTTGTATGAACTTGAGTAGCTCCATTACTACGTTCATGGTATCATTTAATGCTTTACGGATTTTTAAGAGTACTTCGGCGTCCATCCCGCTTTCCCGCTCTTCGGCATAGTTTGTCGACAGGAAATGAATAGCAGCTTCTAAGATCTCAAAGCATACAGGAATCATCGTTTGTTGCCGCTTTTCCTTGGACTCGTCCACCTTCACTGTGGCTTGATTATGCAGATTCATGCGTTTATCGTAGATATCGTCCAGCATCACCCGTGTCTCAGCTGCTACCAAATGGACAACAAGGGTTGGAAATTTGGTTTCTGCCTCGCTCTCCGCTGTCATCTTCTCTTTCTGACGGCGGCGAGAGGATTTTGTTCGAAGACTAGAAAACAACCAGTCTGGTCCAAAATACCGTAGCAGACATGCTACAACCACCATACTCTGGTCTCTATACTTGTAGTCTGCGGCAGCAGATGTCAGGGATCAATCAATAGCATAGATAAATCCTACAGCAAGCTTACCTATCTTGCTACTTATGATTTCTCTTAATCCTGACCGTAATTCTGGTAACCACTTGTTCAAGTTTTCCTCGTTTTCATTTTTGAACTTATTCATAACCTACATGGCATTATTATACGATCGCAATGGTATATATTTCGGTTCCCACTTACTTCGGATGGAATGTCCGGTAGAATACGCGCCAAAAGATCGAGCGCTTGGAACTTGAGTTTGTCTTGATTCAGCTTCAAAATCTTGGATAAAGCCGAAAACGTCGTTTGCAATGAATACTTTAAAGCCGAGTTTAAGCTAGGTATAGATTTTTCATGTAGCATATTGCATGTGCGAGCATATGTCGCCGTGATAAGTTGCGTAGCCAACTTTAACTCCTGATCTAAGGTGTGTTGGTAAGGTGATGCCGAAGTGGAAAACATGATTCGAAGTTGCCTTTCTTTACCTTGATTTGTAGCTACAATAAGTTCAAAGATATTTTTTAGGACGTCCGGATCCAGCACCTTGACAAGTCCTTCTTTCGAGACAGTGACACAAAGCAGAATGTTGAGAGATTCTTTTGTAGTATCGGTCTGGTCACTGTAAGCGCACATGTTAATAATCCTGAGTCTATAGTCGACCGATCGATGCATTTGCCCGAGTACTTTGCTGTTAAGACGAGTGAAAGTGCCGGAATACGGTCAACCATGGTTTTAGAGGACACCATGTCCTCGTACCGTGCAAAGCAGCCGAGCACATTAACTGCGATCTCTTTCAAGACGTGATCTGGAACCTGCTCATTGCCAGAGCCGTCCGTCGCTAGAAAGTAAACAATGGCAGAAGTCAGATTACGTCGAGCGCATGTAAAGTGTACGTTGATCGATTCTCACAGGATCGAAGAAGGCGTTCAAGGAATTTAAAGTTCATTCCATCGAAGACGCGCCGTACTGTTTCCTTTTGATCATGCTGGAGGAGACGAGGTAACAGCAGCATCCCCACAAACTTGGATTCATCGGGTTGCGAAGGCGAGATCAACGACAGACATCGGTCGATTTCTGCAGAACGATCGGCTGCTGAGCTGCCTACGGTAGAAGACATTGACGCGTTTCACAAAGTCTGGAAGTTCTTCGTAATCTCTTTTTAAGGAATTGACGTATGCGTGACGTCCCTCCATTACAACATATCAACATACCACATGGCAAGGGATCATGTCTCTTGATACTGTCTTTTTTCACTTTTTCGCATCCAATGACTTTGTCTAGTCGTTCAATTCAAGCATCCATGTCCCTCCTTGTGCGTCCTCGGTTTCCGTCCGTTGTAGGCCGACGGCGAGCAGCGTGGCAAGTGTGTGGCGGTGGAAAGGAGATACATATGTCTAGCATAGCTTTCGACGGCAAGAAGGATGACGATGGTTCAGTGACGTATGCATTGAAGGGAAGAAAGGCAACCAAACCGTACAACGAGAGACAATCGACGTCGGGGACTATTGACGAGATCAAGGATAAGGATACGGCATTTGATCCGTCTACGGTGGACCCAAAGGATGAAATCGAGCGTATGAAAAGGGAAGACCCCAATGATGAATCACCCATAGAATGGAGTGGTGCCAACGAGAAAACAAGCCCACAAAACAAATAAAATGCCTCTTCGAATCGTACATGCCCTTAATTAAGCTTTCAATGGTCATGTATCTTCCCTTGGCGACAAATAGAATCGGTGGAAGACACAGATTTTCCAGCCAATTTCCTCACGGGTGAAAAGTGCTAGCGACTTTTGTTGTTCCGGTCGTGTAAGGTTTATTGGCCTCTCGGCAATTTGAGTAAATCAGACCTTCTCGGTACCGGAGCGCAACTATGGTTACACCGGCCTGGGCTTTTTTTTGGCTTGTTGCACTTCTATCTTTTTTTGCTTCCACTGCTGCTGCCCTTCTTTTTTGCGTTCGTTGTCCTTTTATACCTCGGTGTGCTGGCGAACTGAAAGGCACTTGCGTAAGCTATCGCTAAGAAGCTATTCTTTTCCACACTGGTTCTTTTTTTTTTGGTCGTTTCCACTGCACAGTAGCGAAAAGAAAGGAGAGACAGACTTTATCGTTTGGGGCAACAGCACAATTGCAATACAATGGCTTCAGAGGCAACACCATCAGCACAGTTCATGCAAGCTCTTGAAGTGTATACCAAAGGGACGAAGGCTTGGTTTGAAGATGAGCATGAGGGCTGGGTGTCGGCCACCATGGTCAGCAAAGAAATGACGGACACTGGTGTCAAGCTTGTGTTCCAGGACGACGAAGACGAGTCGAGAGTAAGTCTTTAAACGAAAACCTCTGCTTTTTGACATGAGGATCAAGGCTGCGTGTGCAACAGAATGGGTAAGCTGACGTGGTCTTTTTATAGCAACATACGTACGAATCGACTTTCAAGCAGCTCGAAAAATCTCAGGGCACGGATCTCCCTCCTCTCAGGAACCCGCCAAAGATGGAGAATACAGATGATCTGACTAACCTAAGTTATTTAAATGAGCCATCAGGTCAGTTTTCTTTCCTTTTCTTGATAATACTGTATTTCTGGGATTGGGCTGACCGAACTTTTTGGTTGCAACATATAGTGTTAAACACAATCCGGACACGGTATCATCAGCGAAGTATTTACACTTACTCAGGCATCGTCCTTATTGCCACCAATCCTTTTGACCGTGTTCAACTTTACGAACCCGATATTATCCAGCAGTATTCCGGTCGTCGTCGAGGGGAATTGGAGCCTCACCTGTTTGCTATTGCCGAAGATGCTTACCGATGTATGATCCGTGAAAAGAAAAACCAGACCATTGTTGTATCCGGTGAAAGGTAGGTATAAAGTGAATGATAAAGGTTCGAAGGCCAGTCCATTAAACATTTGGGCGTCTGTAGTGGTGCCGGTAAAACAGTGAGTGCAAAATACATCATGCGTTATTTTGCAACCGCAGACGACAAAGAGACGGCTGGCAAATTGTCTAGAGATAGCGCAGGTGGCATGACTGAGGTAGAAGAACAGATCTTGGGTAAAGTACCTTTTCGGGACGAGCGCATTTTAATTCGAGTTCTGTGGCACTAACTACGTACGCCACCTCCGACCAGCCACCAACCCCATCATGGAAGCATTTGGTAACGCCAAAACAACCAGAAACGATAACAGCTCCCGGTTTGGAAAATACATCGAGGTATGATATAGAATCAACGGGGAGGAAAAGCCAGGAATAAAGAATATGCTGACGAGATGCCTCCTCTTCTTTACAGATTCAGTTCGACAAGGGCTGTAATATCGCTGGTGCAAAGATCAGAACGTATCTTTTAGAGCGTTCCCGATTGGTTTTCCAGCCGGAAACTGAAAGAAACTATCATATTTTCTATCAAGTACGTATAGAAGGGCGATGACTTAAGGTAACGGTAGAAGCGCTAATTTGATGCAAATAGCTTTGTGCTGGTGCGCCTTTGACAGAGCGTAAAGAGTTTGAGCTTAAAGAATGGACAAAGTTCCACTATCTGAACCAAAGCGGCACCGGAACCATTCCGGGAGTCAATGATGCGGAAGAATTCGAGATTACAAAGAACGCGCTCTCGATGGTCGGTATCTCTTTGCAGACGCAATGGCAAATATTCCGGCTGCTGGCAGCCTTGCTTCATATCGGCAATATCGAGATTGGCGGACGTAACGATGCAACCCTCTCGGATAGCGAGCCATCACTTATCACTGCCACGAAATTGCTCGGTATCAAAACGTCAGAATTCCGCAAGTGGATCGTCAAGAAACAGATCGTCACTCGGTCTGACAAGATTATCAGTAACCTAAACCCGACCCAGGCTCACGTCGTCCGAGACTCGGTTGCAAAATACATTTATGCAAACTTGTTTGAATGGTTGGTCAACGTAGTGAATGAAAGCCTTTCGTGCCAGGATCCAGGGAGGGTTTCCACATTTATAGGTGTGCTGGATATCTATGGCTTTGAGCATTTCAAAAAGAATTCGTTTGAGCAATTCTGTATCAACTATGCCAATGAAAAGCTGCAGCAGCAAGTATGTTCAGGATCTTCCCCACATTGCTGTGCGCGTAAATCTCATTAACGTGAACTTTTTATAGTTTAATCAACATGTATTCAAGCTAGAACAAGAGGTAAAGGATACAGTATAACTCCATAAGAGAATGACAGTATCTCATCGTACGCACTTTGACAGGAATACGTTAAAGAAAAGATTGATTGGCAATTTATCGAGTTTAGTGATAACCAGCGTTGTATTGAAATGATCGAAGCTCGAATGGGTATCTTGTCGCTATTAGACGAGGTAAAATCATGGGTGCGGAGTCTACGTTTCGAATACTGAGGTTGTCCTGTTTGTAGGAATCCCGTCTACCGTCCGGAACGGATCAAGGCTTTTGTGATAAGTTATATGCGAACTTTTCGACGCCGACCTACAAGGGATATTTCAAAAAGCCGAGATTCTCCAACAGCGCTTTCACGATTGTCCACTATGCGCATGAGGTGCAGTATGAGGCCGAAGGCTTTATTGAGAAAAACAAGGATACGGTTCCAGATGAACACTTGACCCTTCTTCAAAACGCTGAATCCGAGTTCTTGGTCGAAATGCTACAAACCGCCACTGCTGCCGCAGCTGCCGCAAGCGCTGCTCGTCCTGTAAGCGATCGCTTGGAAAAATGGCACTTTACGATATATGAATATTTAATCAGATTGGCTTTTGGCTTGCTAGGCGGAAGGTCCTAAAAAGATGAACGCGGCAAAGAAACCGACGCTCGGATCAATCTTCAAGGTAAAGCAAAAACAAATGTCAAAGTTGATGCTTGCTCCTGGTATAACATGTTCTACTATAGGCCTCGTTGATTAGTCTGATGGAAACCATCGGCGAAACGAACGTGCACTATATCCGTTGTATTAAGCCCAACGAAGCAAAAGTTGCATGGGAATTTGATTCGAATATGGTGCTTGCTCAGTTGCGAGCTTGTGGTGTCCTGGAAACAATTCGCATTAGTTGCGCAGGCTACCCGTCGCGATGGACGTTTGAAGACTTTGCAGACCGGTAAGCTTTTTTAAGTAATACGGTACAGTAAACATGCAGCTATTAAGACAAGGATATCTGTTAGATATTATGCGCTTGTCAACTCACAGTATTGGGATCCAAAGAAAAGTCCTGATATTCGGAAACTGTGCACTGTTATCTTGGACACGTATATTAACGATCCTGATAAATATCAGATCGGTTTAACGAAGATCTTTTTCCGTGCAGGCCAGGTAAGACTATCAAGTATTCTTTGAGAAGGATTAAGAGACATTAACAAGTTAGTCATCCATCACGTAGCTTGCATATATGGAAAAGCTACGTGCGGATCGATGGAACGAGTGTGTCGTGTTGCTTCAAAAGAATATGCGCCGGTTTATGGTGCGTCAACGGTATCTACGTATGAGGGAAATTACAATCCGGTTACAGCAAGTTGCACGAAAGAAATATGCGATCCGAAAGCTGGAACTGCTACGACAAGAAAAGGCTGTTATTGCCATTCAGAAATACTGGCGAGGATACCTTGCAAGAAAGCGCATGGCTCAACAGCGAGCCTTTGTTACCCGATTACAAGCTGGTAAGATCCGGAGCATGAGCTACTCTAACTCTAGATGATTAAGTCTAAATGAAATACTACTTAGCATGCCGTGGCCACCTTGCGCGCAAAGCCTTTGGCCATTTCCGTGAAAATAATGCCGCCATTCAGATCCAACGACTGGTCCGAGGATGGTAAGATTATGAATGGGATATTACGCGCTCGGTATATTCGCTAAAATAGGACACGTCAATGACTATAGGGCTGCCCGGAAACGATACCATGCTATACGGAATCACATTATCCGCATCCAAGCCTGTGTCCGTCGAAGACAAGCCAAGAAACTTCTGATCGCGTTACGTGCCGAAGCGCGATCTGCTAGTCATCTCAAAGAAGTCTCGTACAAGTTAGAAAACAAGGTGGTGGAATTGACGCAGAGCTTAACGCAGCAAAAGGAAGAAAAGGCTGCACTCCGATCGCAAGTGACCCAGTTGCAAGCGCAGGTTCAGTCCTGGATGGAAAAGTACGAGAAACTCGAAAAGAAGGCCAAGCAAGTAGAGGCTGGATTAGGCGAATCATCCCGGTCAGCGCAGGCTGAACTGGAGTTATTGAAGCAGACGCACGAGGCTCTAAAGAAGGACTATCAAGAGTCTCTTGCCAAAATCGAGAGCCAGGAGAAGGAGATTGCCAAACTGAACAAGGAAGTAACGAGCTTGCGACAACGCAGTGCAGCATCTCCTCCCTTGACAGTGGCCACCAACGGCAAGCCTGGGACAGATTCGGACATAGCCGAGCTCAAGAACCAGATCGCCGCCCTCAAGGCGCAGCTATCGCAGAGTCTCAAGAACCCACCACGTCGTCAGAATTCGCTTCATGCATACGCACGGAACTTGTCACCGGTCCGGTCTCCTGGCGGAGGCAACCGGCGAGCGGTGTCGCCTGACGGTGGCACCAGTCCTCGTGGACGATCACCAACAGGAGCCAACGCGACATCCTTCCGTCGCAACAGCATTGCAGAGTCGACGAACAACAAGCAAGAAACGCAAGCCAATGGCGGTATGGTGTATGCTGAACCAGAACAAATCCGACCTATGTCAATAGACAACGTGAAAGCCCTTCGTGAGGCAGAGACGAATGGCAATCCTGAGGAAGCAGTACGTACAAGTTGAAAAAAAAGAATATGGATATATTATGTTTAATGGCCACATAATATTAGATCCATGCGATCCTGCACGACGAAGAAGTACTAGAAGAAGAAATCTTGGAAGGACTTATCCGGTCGTTACCAATCCCACAACCAAACCCACAACAAATGCCGTTGCACAAGGAGATCGTGTTTCCTGCACACATAATTGGTCTAGGCGTCACGCAAATGTGGCGATTTGGTTATGTACCAGAATCCGAACGCTTGATCTTTACTGTTATGGACACAATTCAAAAGCACTGCTTGGTACGGGCTATAAAGTCACGTATACAATGAACTCTCGGATGGACTGACCCGTTTCACTGTTTAGAGCTTTGCCGGTGAAGACACAATCGTGCCTTGCGCATTCTGGCTATCCAACACGCATGAACTCCTTTCTCTTGTGTGCTCGACAGAACAAGAGCTTGAGCGAGAGATGCATTACAACTCTGTCAATGGACGGCGTGCAGTTGGATGGCACGACTTCGAAAAGCTTGTGGCAACCGTCAAGTTTGAGCTGCAATGTCTTGAGGATAACATTTATCACCACTGGCTGACCGAGCTAAAGCAACGCCTTAGTCGTATGGCGGTGCCAGCGATCATTGAGAGTCAATCTCTTCCAGGATTCACTGCCAACGACAACAATCGGTTCTTTAACAAGATACTGGCAGGATCCAACCAGCCAGCGTACTCGATGGACGACTTGCTGAACTTTATGAACCGGATCTATCGAGCCATGAAATGCTACTATGTCGAACAGTTTGTGATAGAACAAGGCTTGACCGAATTGTTGAAGCTGATTGGTGTCACTGCGTTCAATGATCTAGTGATGCGGCGTAACTTTAATTCCTGGAAACGAGGTAAAAGAAGTTTTGCTTTTTCATATTGACGAGAGATGGTGGCGGCTGATGATGATATGTTATTCTTTCAGCCATGCAGATTCAGTATAATATCACGCGACTTGAAGAATGGTGCAAATCACATGAAATGGGCCAGGCAACGTTGCAGCTTGAGCATCTGATGCAGGCCGCTAAGCTACTTCAGCTTCGAAAGGGAACTTTGGAGGATATCAAAATTATCTACGATGTGTGTTGGTTATTGACTCCAACGCAGATCCAAAAGCTGATCCAAAACTACATTGTGGCTGATTATGAAGACCCGATTAGCAACGATATTCTACGGGCAGTAGCTTCCAAGGTCAGCAGTTCGGACGGCAACGACATTTTGTTGCTGGACAATGTGTCGTTGGATGATACTCCATATGAGGTACCGGAACCGAAACAGGTGGAAGCCAATACCTATTTCCCTGGCTATGTAAGTCTTGCTGCAT
Source organism: Thermomucor indicae-seudaticae (assembly GCA_000787465.1). Lineage (NCBI taxonomy): Eukaryota > Fungi > Mucoromycota > Mucoromycetes > Mucorales > Lichtheimiaceae > Thermomucor > Thermomucor indicae-seudaticae. Next base: position 15,836 of record JSYX01000385.1, read on the forward strand.
TTATCTCTCTCAATCGCAAAACTTATCAGTCACTCTTTAGCTCAAGTTGAGACGTCTTCAAAAGCTAATGACGTTGATGACTCTGGTGAATCAGAACCGACCTATTCCTCGGCAAGATTCTCTGTAATGCCCCTTGTATTTTCCTCCCTGCTTTCCGCCGATATATTAGTGCTATTCTTCCCTTACTATACATACACTCTCTATATTGTTCTTTTTGTGTAAAAAGACTCTTTGTAAAAGAAATCATTTGCCATTTCTCGTTTTTGTAATTGAAATCGTTTTGATGTATTGAGGGTGGGGAATGTTATGACAGTACAACAATCATTCATGATAAATCTCCTCCTTTTTTTGAAGTTGTTATATACAGAGGTTTTTTATTCTTCAGACGATTTCAGGTGGCGGTGGTGGAGGTCGTGCAGTTAGCATTTCACTGGGTGGCGGTAACTTGATGATTTGTGTAGGTGGCATTGGCTTTTGCTGAGTTGCCTGAGTAGCTAATAGATCCAGATTACCGTGATCCTCTGTTGTCGTTGTTGTCCGACGCATGTCTTGTAAAGAAGAGCATTTTCTAGGCGAACGTTGCTGCAATAGACGATCAGCCAGACCAGGATTATAATGGCTCGTCTTTTTACAGTTGCTGAGAGACCAAGGAGGTGGCAAATGAAGGAAAGATCTAGAAGATGATAGGCGGGGTAATGTCGGTGGTGGTGCTGGTGGTGGAAGTGGTGGTGGCGCGGTGGGTGTAGGCCGTAGGAACTCGGACACGGATCGCCAGGATCGAATGATGGATGGCGAGTTCCTTCCGGTGGGCTGGATTTGTTGTGGACGCCGCAAGGGTGGAGTATCTATTTCCATTGGTTCAGAACTAGACGATGGTGGAGCAGGCGGCGGCGGTGGTGGAGATGAACAAGAAGAAGAAGAAGAAGACGAAGACGATGTTGAACAGCGCGATGATGGCGATACGACAAGAGCTGCAGTGTTTTGGTTTGATCGACGTTTTTTAATGCCCAATTTTCGATTGCAAGCCTTTGGATCGTCCAAGGCCAATCTTCGTTGCCGAGAAGCAATAATGGCTTGTTGCTGTTTGCGCGTATCAAAGGTGGATAATAAGACCGGGGAGAAAGGATAATCACCGAACCAGGCTGCGAATCGATCCCATATGTCTTTACTGTTGTCTGAACGTTGCTTGTCAGCTACGCTCTGCCATAATGGATGATGTGACAATTGTTGCATGAATGCTGACAATCTGTTGAGAGGACATTAATATTCCAGTCCATAGCCTATCATTGAGGAGGACAACTTACCGTTCTTGTGCTTTTTGTGGATTCGCTGGATAACGAGCGTTCTGTGATTTCGAGATGAACCAAGCTTCAAAATCCGACAGGGGAACGGGTGTCATAAACCGTGGATGGCCAAGCAACCGTGTTGTGCCTGTCACTCCAACACTTGACAAAAGTGGACTCGCCACCCCGCCCAAAATCTCGGGAACCGTAAGCTGGCACAACTCAGCGAGGGCATGCATATTCTGTGACCTTGCCATCGGGATGACCGAGGCTGCCAGGACAAATGTACACTGATCGCACAAGAAAAAAGACTCGGGATACTGTTGATAGACTCGGAATACAATGCCGTGCCCTTGCTTGGTGAATAATTGCATAAGCGCGTCCAATTCTTCTAGGCAATAGTAGTTTTGATTCTGGTACTGATATAGACAAATTGGGATGGGAGGTGACGAGCCATACTCTCCCAACAGTAGAACTTGAAATTTGTTCATTTCAAGGGTGGCAAGAGAGAGAAAGAGAGAAAGAAAGAAAAGGGGGAAGAAGAAAAAGCGCCTAGAAAATGCATTCTGGTTATGTTTATAAAGATATCATGCGTCTGGGGTCATTCCATTTGCCTAAAACTAAAATCCCCCTCTCTCCTTCAAGACTGACCGCCCCTTGCCCCAGCTTTGCATACTCTCAAACCACACCGGCTTGCGGTCCGTCAAAATCATCTCGCGGAGAATAAATTTACTTGCGCCCCGGATTCGCTTGTGCCTTGTTAAAGAAGTTGGAATGAACCATTGGTGTCTCTGGAAAGCAAGAAGCCAAGTCGCACAAGCATTTCGGTGTATTGTTTCACAATTTACACCTCCTGCTGATAAGCTTGACTCGCTCTAAGCGATAAAAGAGCCGACAGCATCCACTTTGCGGGATCTATTGCATACGCTATGATGCGGCTCTTCAGGGCAAAGACCATGCTTTGCAGGGGATCACCACGTCGAGTACGTGAGACCCCCTTGTCAGTTTCATCTCCGTGTGCGAAAAAGAAAGTTTAAACTATTAAAGGCCTACCATTGGATATCCCGATAATGACAAACAGTTTCAGGGTGGTGAGGCAACAAGAGCACGTTGCGAATGTGCTACTGATGCCGCCACGAGGCACATCTTGATCTAAACATTTACTATTAATGTGGGAACATCCCCCTCATTGGGAGACCTTGGAAAGCTGCCAAATTTGGTGGACTGAGCAAATGCCAGCAAGCTTCTGAGATGAAAGGGAATTCTTGGAAGAGCCAAGTGTACCTCGGATACGGGACGTGGCGATGTTTATATGTTGCATATATACATAGATAATTGCATGTCTTTAGCACCAGCGCTGGTTGTTACTGAAAGCTTGCCGTGATACAGTAGCTCGTGTTTCGGACCGAGTGCAATCCGTTGAACATATCGTGGAGAGTCTCTATGGTCATCCTTTTTCAGTGTCTTGTTACTGTGTTTGTTATACTGCTTTCCACTTATCATACCGATATTTCGACGACAGATCATATCTGAGTGACAAATGAACACAAGAGCAGAGCTGGGATACACTCTAGCGGAACGTTCCGAGAAGAAAAGCTAAATTCAGGAAGATGTGCAGTGGAGCTTATGTGTCCCACCCACCGAACCGGCGTTGTAAGCGTCCATAAACGCATATTGCTCTTTCCGCAGACATTACGAATCCTTCGGCACTAGATATTATGTGCGCTCTTCAAGCCTACTGATCGCTCTGATCTGTCGAATCAGTAACGGAAACTGGTTTGGTGGAGTTCTGCCGTCGGGGTTGTTCGGCCGGTATGCAAAAAATCCTCACGACAAAGCGCGCAGACGCGTAATAATTCAATGTCTTCCGATGAAGAAGAGCTCGAACTTGATGAATCAACACCACAATTGCTCGATAATGTAACCGAGGATGACGCCGGAGACGGTATAGAAATCGAAGGTTAGCTATTTTCCCTCTTTCGAATCATATGTAACGTGGGCTAAAGTGGCCGAAATGTAGACGGCGTTTCCACACGGGCATCACCAGTTCCCAATTCGCCATCATTATCTACACCTACAGCTAGCCAAGAAACGCGAGAACCTGCGGCGATTTCTGACGGCAAACCACAACAACCACAACATCAGCAGCACAATTTTGAACAGCCAAAAAGACAAGTTGATCTTCGTCTTAATCCCGCGACACTTACTTGTCAGACTTATGATTGCGTTCCTCTTGTAAAAGACTATGCTGCTACAATATTAAACTGGAGCCGGCTCTTTAACATGCATATACCTTGGTTAGGTGGCAGCCGTACATCCGTTTCCGATTTACAGCCTAGCAGCAACACGATGTTTTCGATGGGTATTTACTGGTTCAGAAGATGGATACATCCGGAAATGGGATTTCTTTGCATCCATGAACGGAAAATCTTCATTGACGCAAGCGCTGAGGCAACAGTATGTAGACTCGGTCACCATGGTAAGAGGGCAGCGGCAATGTCGCAAAATTCTCAAGACTGACTGTACGCAGGCAGGCGTGTTACGCTCATGGTGGGAAAACGAGGAGAAGACACAGCAACAACCACCGCAAAGTAAGAGATAGCATAAATGACTTTTATATACATCGACGATAACCTCTGCGCTTTTAGCAACAACCCCGGTAAAGCAGGAGCTTTCCGGCATAGAATCGATAGTCACTCAAAGTGAACCTGTTAAACTTTCGCCAGTCTATAGCATGGATGTTCATTCCGAAGCGTTGTGGGCTTTGCAGGGGACAGAGAGCGGTGGCATCAATCTGGTCACGGTGCGTCACGACGAAGGCAAATGCCATCACGTTTTGCGGAAACACAGTGCACCCGTGTCTGTACTCCGGATCGCACCTGGTGAAACTGCAGCAATCAGCGGATCTTGGGACAAATCCGTACTGGTATGCAACCTTACTGATACATAAGAATATTTCGTGCATAACCCTCCGCCTGATAATAGGAGTGGGATCTCAACACAGGTTCTGTTGTCCGAACTTTTGCGGGTCACAGTTCTCAGATATCTTCAGTCGCGTTTCGGCCGGCTTTTAAGCCACCTCCAGTTGATAACAAAGATATAGATCCGAGCGGAAATAACGTTTATTGGGATCAAAAGGATCCAAACATACTATTGACCACTAGTTTTGATGGGCAATGTCTCATTTGGGATCGACGAGAGCCCGACAAAGACGTTCGAAGACTAGGGCAGAACGATCGCTCTCCACCTTGGTGTCTGTCGGTGAGTATGCAGCGCACAAATATAAAAGGCGTAGTCCTGACAATGGATCGCGATAAGGCTTGTTGGAGTACCGACGGAACCAAGATATATATGGGAAGACGCAACGGCCAAGGTGAGTGATCATATCCATTGACATGAAAAAGAAGATCTGACGCTGTTGTCCGATAGTGGATGAATGGGATTACGGGTCTCAGAAGTTGATACAGTCTTTCCGAATGCCACCTAATTCAGGACCAGTTTCATACGTGGCAAGCATGCCAAATGGAAAGCATATCATATGGTATGATCATTTCAAAGACAGAGTGGGACAGACATTAATGTTTGTCTGTTGTGTAGTGCTTCAAACGATAATGTGCGACTCTGGAACACTTCGATCGAAACTGCTTATACTATTTATCCCGATTCAGACCCTCGACTTGGCAAACCATCCAAATCGTCACCATCCGCATCCGTTATTCCATTCACAATTCTACCAGGACACCATGGTGGAGTAATATCACACATTCGTAAGTTGTGGACTATCATTGTGAAGAATCGGATAGCTTATGCCTTTTATAGTTATTGATCCTACATGTCGATACATGATTACTACCTCTGGGAATCGAGGCTGGGATGGTCAGAGCACAAACGCATGTTTGTTTTATGACGTTAAGCCCATAAATGCTTTATAACAAACATGCATGAGAAGGATTGCGCAATAGTGCAATGCGATTTCGCGTCCAAGAGCACAGGACGGGCTTGTGCACATGATTTGGCGCATGATATCTGGCGAGAGAGATAATCCGGGTGCATATCCTTTACATTTGTGCGGACAATATTCAAATCTAAAAGAATAGGCCTTTAATTTATTCCGAATATTCAACAGAAGGATGTCCCTGATTTTGGCCGGATATCTCATGCAACCGTCGTTAATCCCGTGTCTTTGTGGTTAGTTCTGCATGAAATCAGTACCCAGTTGTTCGTCGTGGTACTACGTCGCCAATGCTCCTAGATTGTGAGACGCTAGATCTGAGACGTGGTCCAAATTAGCGTGTAACTGTGACATGGACTTTGCAAGTGATCAATGCGGCGGCACTGTCAACGGGAAACGCGATCCTTTGGTCGCATGAATATAATTGAAAGTCAGCACAAGCATATACCCGTTTCTGGTGAAGGCCACTTTTCCATGTAAAGACCAAATTGCAAAGTCACCTGAGGAGTACGCACCTCGTTATGTTTCGCCGTCTGCCCTTTTCCTTGTTTTCAACTTCTTCCTTCATGTCATACTTTTCAAGTAGCAGCACCACAACACCAAGTTTTGTACGTTTCGAGACAACTCCGCGAACGTATTATGAGCATTATGTTACCGCGACACCGAGCTATGATCTCTATCCGAGCTTGTCTAGGCGTCTGGGAAACGGATATGTGCACCGACCACCACGTCGGGTTCAGCACCGAAACAGCCGGCAGACGAACTTTGCTCACCTGATGCATCGTCGAGAAAACACGCCCCACCCACTATTTGACCTTTTTGTACGACTGCCGGAGTCACAACCGCAAGTAGAAGAACCACCACAAGATTGGGATCTTTATCCACTGTTATTTCGAAACGCAAGTTCATCAAAAAAGGGGAAAATGTACAATGAGGAAAGGACTGAACGGTGTGTGTTCTCTAAAGGTTGCAAATTTCGGCTCTGAACAAATGCGGCAACAGTTACACCGCAGGATGACGACGATCATCTAATAAAGAAAAAGAGGATTATCCTGTCGTGTTCAGTGTGTACGTCTCGGATGTCTTGTATTGACTGGCGGCGAGGGAGGTCGAAGGTCGCTTTTTCCATAAACTGGACAAGGACCACCTTGGCTTGTGCTGAGGAGCGATATCCGACGGGTCGAGGTATACACCGTCCCGATATACAATATCGTAGTAATGACGGTCGTGCGAAGGAAAGTGCGTCTGAGACAATCGTCGCCCCGTGTATTTGTTCACTTTCCGTAGGTCATTCTGTGTTCGCAACTTGTCCATTAACCCCATTTCTTGCTGCTCGAAAAAGTAAAACCGGAAGAAAAAGAAGAACGGAAAAAAGAGGTCGGATGAATTCGCTTCCGTTTTCTTGCATGCACCCGGATAGCAAACACTGAGCATATACCAATAACGATATCCCGATTAGCTTTAATGGTACTCTTGTTGAGAATCTCGACATGACTCTTATCGTAGGCCGCTTTTGCTTCCATTCGTACGTATAATACTTGTTCATGACAACCTGGCGTGGTAATCGGGATTCACGGGCGGAAAAATTAAACTTTCCTTGAATGGGCATGTTCTCTGCAAAGACATCACGATTGATAGCGCGTCTGCCGGCGTTGAGTGCTTACATGGAAAACAACTGATATTCAATGAAGCGTTACTCTTAAAGGACAACGGATATCAAATGAAAGCCGTGAAGCTTTGCAGAGGGATTTGCAAACGCAGAATGGATGAAATACCAAAGCCATTAGTCAACATAGCTCGAAAACCATCTTAAGACCCGACAAGGGAACCACTGCTGTATTATACACAGGCCAAGCATTCGTCGTAACCCAATAACAAGCTGCCACCAAGAATAATGGGAGCTGGATAACCCAGTCAGGTTGCTAATAACCACCGTCATAGGCGTTACTGATAAAGAAGACGGTGCCTAAAGTCATACCATTCAAGTACTTTAAAGGATGCTGTGAAATATCAACCTCGTAAGAAAGGTCTCGTGATGTATCAATTTCCAAGATTGGTATTTATGTTGTTTGACCTACCAACTATCATCTATCCTGGCTGAATCAAGTCCTTTCTCAATGATCTTTCAGCTCGCTAATTGCAAAATGAAACGTCTTTATTTTTAAACTAGTTTTTGCACGCCCGCCCAGTCGGATCATCAAAATCAATGGCCGCGCCCAATGTGGCTTCCCTGGTAATAAAAGATCTCGTTGTCCTTCCCTTTTTCTCCCCTTTTTCTGTCTCTTCTTGAACGAATGTCCCAACCTTACCAATACCCTCCTCCTCCTCAAGGTCAATATTACAGTCCTCCTCCACCGGGTCCTGGATACGGTCCTCCCCCACCTCAAGGTGGCTATTATCAGCCTGCGTAAGTAGTAGTGCACCGGGATCTGGGGAAACAGAGTTCGTGCCTGACTGAAGTAAAAAAAAAACCATCAGTCCTCCACCACAAACGGTGATTATCCAGCAACAACCTGCACAGCAATCTGCGGCTGATGACTGCTGCTGTGGCTGGTAAGTTTCTGATTGGTATGAGACAAGTCATTTCGCTTACATTTTTTCTTTGTAAAGTCTGGCTGGTCTTTGTCTTTGCTGTGCATTAGACGCACTATGTTGATAGACAACACACACGCACTTTTATATCTTACCATTTAATTAATCGTCTGTCCACGAACCTTTATCCTTCGTCTCGTCCTCCTCGATACACTTTAAAAAAGAGAGAGATATGCGGACCCTGCTTCTTCTTGTGTGATAAACATGTGCCGTGTGCAACATTGCTTGAACGTGGCTGAATGCAACGCCCCATTCCCGAAGTCAGAAATCATTTGTTGCCAAGAAACTCCACTGTGCGATACTCCAAGCCTATTAATTAATAAAAGTGTACCAGCAAAGTTAGATCAGCTCGAACATGCCTGGTGTTCTTGAGACGTCAAACTCTAAAGATATGCACAACACTACTGACTCCCTGTACCTGATCCAGTTTCCCAGGCAGCGAAAGGTTAAACATTAAAATCCTATTGGTCAGACGCAGAAAATGAGTGTGGGAGGGTGGTACCACGGGCGTCTCTCCGCACATGTCTACTGCCAAACGACGGCGCCTTCTGGGCAAAAAGCGTACGTCTCGGGCGTATACCTTTGCAGTTGGCACCCATTCTAATTCGTAACAGGTTCGATATCCGAGATTGATAATGATTGTCAACAGCAACCTGTCGCGCTCTCCAACTTTAGCTCCAACTTCAATTTCGTACCATCGCTGCGATCAACATCAGATCAAAATGCCTCTGCGGTGATACCTTGGTCACAGTCATGGACAGCCATTCTGAACAAGGCGAAAACACGCAGTCGTTCATCACCTCGCAAACCTTTATCTTCTTCTCTACAGCGCTTCCGACCGCAGCAACAGACCGCCGACAATGTACATCACCAACAAGACGATGATCTTTCCACTTACATTCGACATCAAGCCATTTCTCTCACTCTTTTAACCTATATCCAAGCCGCATTCAATACCGTTTTGCTATGTATTATCTTGTACGTCCTGATCGTTGCTGTAATGGCTCTTCGGGACGAATTCAGAAACGCGGTAGAGGAACACTCTAACGGTCAGTTTTGCGTCTTAAAATCGTGTGTGTGTGTGTGAGAGAGAGAGAGAGACAAGCTATTGACACAGGGGAAAAATTAGCCATTCTTGACGAAATCACAAAGTGTGGTAAAAACTACATGCTCAATCGCTGTGATCCAGAAACACGAGTGCCAGCTTTGGAACGTTCATGCAATTACTGGGCTGCATGCATGCGGAGGGATCCTGCAAAAGTAGCAAGGTAAGCTACTAGTTTCTGGACACCCGAGAGAAAAAGAAGGTGCATATACAAACTCATAGCATCGTCGCTGTTTAGGGTTAAAGTATCTGCCGAGGCAATCGCTCACATCATGAACAGCTTTTTTGGGACGCTTTCTTGGAAGTCATTGGTAAGTTGCAAGAGTGGAAGTTACCGGAAACAGAAAATTGAAATTCACATTGGATATAGTTCTTTATGAGCACATTTACTTTGGGATCAATCTTTATATCTAACCTAGCATTTGCAATGTTCCGAAAAAGACACGCACTGAATACTCCTTCATAAGATTTGGTCCCCTGAACATATCTATTTTCGTTTTTGTAAATTTGTTGCATGGAAAAGAAAGATTATTTGCGCTGAGATTGAACTTCACTGCGCGGGGCTTTCCTTTGGTTGGCGCAAGGAAAAATTGGATATGCGCCTGCTCTGCGTCAATGTCTATTGCTCTGAATCAAGGAGTGGTCAGCATCACACTTTTCTATGCCGGCATTCCACGAGGAAAAAAAAACGAAAAATGGAGAAAAAGAAGGTATAGATCCTGTAATCATTGTGAATATCTGAACTACGCAAATATCGTTGCTCAATTCAGTACATGCTTGAGGGTAGGATATCCCGATCGGTTCGGGCGATCGTGACCGAAAACGAGGCCGATAAGGGCTGATATGCCATAAACAAGAAATATGAGTTCTTCACTGGACTCGGCATTCGTGCCCGGGTCGGTTCTCGGTCACGGTTCGAAAATTATCGGTTCGCATGAATGACGGTATCCTTAAAGGCATGAAACGCTTTGACTGCGTGTTTCTCAGAGATAAAATGAGTGTGGCAATAACTAGGGCGAAATCGCGCAACGTGGAGAGCAACCAATGACACGGATGAGGGTCTTGCAAGCTTACTTGTTTGTCCCTTGTCGCTTGGTGTATTGAATTCCAAAATGGGCATAGCTGTTTCTTCAAGCCATTGTTCCAATTCAAGATCATTGCGAATCCATTACGGAGCCACGTCATTGAGCAAAAAGTTGCGTCTTCTTGGAGGACGCGTTTCTATCGAGCACTAAGTAAGGAACTTCTCATGCTTTCTCATTAAAAACCATTATCGCCTGAAAGGCCGCGTAAAAAATGTCGTCTGTTTCGGGTTCATGCAGCACGTCAAAGTCATGAAACCGCAGAACAACTTTCATGCACAGGAAGAATCGTGCGCAAAAGCCACAAGCACATGAAAACGTGTCACAGGGATTTTCCCTGCATTTCGCGAGAAAAAGGTGGGCACTCTCTTTTTGACGCAGTGCAACAGCAATGAGTGATCAATCTGAGAGTCAGACGTTTGCGTCATTCGATTTCGACCCTCGATTGTCCCGAGCCATTGCTCAGCTCGGCTTTATACATCCTACAACAGTACAGGCTGAGGCGATTCCACTTGCCCTGTCTGGTAAAGATATATTAGCACAAGCGAGAACTGGAAGTGGGAAGACAGCAGCATATGCCATCCCAATTATTCAAAAGATACTACAGTCAAAGGAGGTTTGTCCTGTTTGTATTCGCTAGGAAGACAACAAGTCTCATTTGGTTCGTAAAAATAAAAAAAAGCTAGCTTCCTCATCATCATCGATCAAATCTTTAATTCTCGTACCCACCCGCGAACTTGCCGAACAAGTCACAAAACATACCAAGCGACTGCTGGTGTATGCCAAGGATGTCGTAAATGTGGTCAACCTGGCTGGATCCATGGCGCCTCAATTACAGAGACCCATCTTGGCTGAAAACCCTGACATTGTCGTCGCAACGCCCAGTAAAGCCCTGGCTCATTTGGAAGCACAGAATATGGTGTTGCGTGATTCACTCGAATATCTGGTGATTGACGAAGCGGATTTGGTGCTTTCGTTTGGCTATGAAGAGGATGTTCGCAAGATCTTGACCTATTTACCCAAGATTTACCAGACGATTCTGATGTCTGCCACATTTACAAAGGTAATAATATAGGCGAGATACTGAATGGGGAAACAAGGATACTGACGTTTTTGATGATAGGAAATAGACGAGTTGAAAGATCTGGTGCTGAGGAAGCCAGCTATATTAAACATCAAGGAGACGGAGAAAGAGAAAAACAACCTGACACAATACGTTATAAAGTATGCCGGCGTGTGTGCTCAACTTGTCAATTGAAAATTCTGACATTTTGTCATTGCAGGTGTTCCGAGTTTGAAAAGTTCCTTTATACCTTCGTTATTATCAAGCTGAAATTGGTCCGGGGCAAGATTATCTTGTTTGTCAGTGACATTGACCGTTGCTACAAGCTAAAGCTGTTTCTGGAGCAATTTTCAATCAAAGCATGCGTTCTAAATTCTGAATTACCGCTCAATTCAAGGTAAAAGGAATAACAAGAGAGTGTAAGTGACTATCACCAACCAGCTAGCGCACCGTAGATACCATATCGTCGAGGAATTCAACCGCGGCATATATGACTATTTGATCGCATCCGATGAGGCTGAATTAAAGGGTGAGCTGGACAGTGATGATGAGGAAGATCAGGAGCAAGAAAAGCCTTCGGTTAGCAAAGATGAGGAAGAAAACGATACAAAGAAAGGTTAGTAGCGGCTTTGTCGATGAGATGCACTATCCTGATGACTTGCAGTAGAATCATCAAAAAAGAAAAAGACGCAGAAAGATAAAGAATATGGTGTATCACGGGGTATCGATTTCGTGAACGTTGCTGCAGTCATCAACTTTGATTTTCCACGATCAGCAAAATCATACACTCACCGAGTGGGACGTACCGCTCGTGGCGGTCAGCGCGGCATGGCACTAAGCTTCGTTGTCACAAAAGATCAACGTCTGTCAGACATGGTAGCTTTCAAGGACATCGGTCGTGGCAGAGATGTGTACGACGATAAAGTGTATGCGCGCGTCGTCAAGCAGCAAAAAGAAAAGAAAGCGGAGTTGACGCCGTACGCATTTGACAAGAAGCATGTTGAAGGCTTCAAATACCGGGTCCAAGATGCCCTGCGTAACGTGAGCAAGCTTTCTGTAAAGGAAGCTCGCATTGCAGAAATCAAAAGGGAAATCCTCAACTCTGAAAAGCTAAAGGTATTTTATCCAGTGATTGCCTCGATAAAACATGAGAGCTTATCGTATTGTATTAGGCACACTTTGAAGACAAACCCAAGGACTTGGAATTCTTACGGCACGATCAAGCACTCAAACCTGCGCAAGTGAAGGAGCACTTGAAGCATATTCCATCTTACTTGATGCCTCGTGTGACGATACCGAATAGCCCAGCACCAGACAGTAATTCAACCGATACCACCGACGTTCCCTTTATTAACGACAAGAAACGCCGCAAACCGGGCTTCAAAGGACACAACAAGGTATGGAAGCTTCTGCTGACTTGCTTAAGCCGAGTATTGATAATTGCTTTGTAGAAACGGAAAAAGGATCCGTTGAAAGCCATCCGTCGTCGGTAGACGGTAATAAGAAACCTGGCTTTTGTATATGTATATATTTTTCTTCCTGCATTTTGTTACTCGTATAATTCTTCTAACATGTTTGCAAGCTCTTGATCGTATTACGGTCAAAGTCATTTAGCACAGAAGTTGCTAGCTCGTGCCTAAAAAGGCACTCCTCTATCGCTATTCGATCCATTAGTTTCTCGAGGGCAAATTTGTATAGCCTGTAATTACAGAAGGAAATTAAAGACACTTGAAGTATATGCATGCCCAACATTTAAGGTTTGAAAAGGAAATACTTACAAGATGCAGAGTTTACATATTAGCGATCATTAGAAGGAGTTAGGAATTCCTTGATCGAGGTTGGCCGTTTCGACGAGCGACTGCCGGAGGATGACTCTGGTTTGTTGTCGTCTCGGTCATGGTTGACAGGCGAAACGATGGAGGCGATCGAGCAAGGTGATTGGGCAGACATTTTCTGTGCTGGATGTTCCATTTTCATCTGGTAGTATTTGTCGCTAGCACGTGTATAAGTCTCTCGACGCATTGTGAGTTTGACGCCTTGAGCAGCAAAGGCTTTTGCCAGCGGAGAAGATTCTGTTACGCAACACAGACAGATAGATTGGTTAGGATTGTTGAGACGGAGGATATGACGGAACCCACTATAATGTACCCAACATTCCAGGAAACTAGGAACTATTTAGACAAACACCGTCTTTGTGTGTTTTGCGCTTTTTTCTATCTTCTTTTTTCAAGGATTGACTGACAAACATACCTTCTTTGCAGTATAAACCGTAAACGGATCGGAGAATACTTCAGTTTGAACTCGGGTACTCATTGTGAGAGGTTCTCTGAAAAAACGGAGTCAGGGGGTCAGAATTTTCTAGATGGATGCCTAATTTAATACCCAGCCGCCAGATCAATAAAGATAAATTTCAAGGTGAATCGGCCATCGGTGCGTACAGACAGGTCATGAAACACGAAATAGACACCAGGTTCATTCTTTTCATTGTTTAAGTGGAGTGCGCTGGCAGTCAATGAGCCTGTCAAGTTTCGTACGTATTTCGGTTGCCGGAGCGAGAGGACGCCTTCTCCTCCCGATGTTGGCTGCTTTTTGAGACCTGGTGCGACCGTGGACGGTACGTAAACAACGCTTCGATTCTCCTTTCGGTTTTCACAAAACAGGTCGCATTGGACAACAAAAAAAGCTGATTCTGCAGGACTGGAAATAGCGTGAATGCTAGAAAAACAATAATCAACGAAAGAAGGGAAAGGAACCTTATTGTCACTGGTTCGCCATTAGGCCGGTAGGCCAACAATTGCAGAATCACAGGCGGGTCCACTAATCGACGATCCTTTTCTCCAAATCCACAACACCTTGCATGGACAGGATTCTGAACAACCACTTTTTTTTGCTCACCCACATTGAGATTTTCACTTAACGCGTAAAAACGGTGGGAGTCTGCGATTTACCTAGCCGATATTGGATATCGCTTCTACTTGGACGCTGTAATCCCAAAGGTGGCGGGGGCCCGTTTTTATACATCGAGGCATTCGAATGACTTGTAGGATCGGATTGTCGAATGGGCAAAGGGGTTGGGTTGGCTTGTCCTGTTTAGCAAACAAGAAAACAAGAAGGATTTTGAAGGCTTTATTTGCGGTGCTCAAAGTACTTATTGCGTCACTTATAACCGCTTTCGCACTAGACACAGGATTTGGCTTACACAGCAAGTGAAGGGGAAGTTCGAACCAAATTTCGTTGGCACTCGCAGCACTTCGAGACGCGCAAAAGTCCAGTCAAAAAAGATCAAAAGTCAGAAAAGCTTGGATGGTTTAAGCATCACCCCCCTGAAAAAAAGACAGGTTTATATGCGGGGGATAAGGGATGTTGTCACTATTAAAGGAAAATGTAATAATAACAATGCTGGTCTACGGGCTTTTCAAGATTGATGATCTGAGGACGGTATCACCATGTCAGGCTCTGAAGCCGTACCATAAGTATTGTTGTCGACGCCCAAATGTTCTAGTATGGCAGGCAGAACGCCACATCTTTTTGTTGTTGTTGCGTATTTAGTGGTTTATTATTAAACGGTTTTTAATCAAGAGACGGAGAAGAGACGACTTACCTTGCGTAAAACATTTGTAGCCGGAGCCTGATCGTTTCATGATACAGATCATGGAGGCTTCTTCTGTTGTAATATCCATGCCTCAGGTTCCGGATAAACATGTAAAATTCGCATACAGCCACCAGCCGATCGCGACAATATCGATCAATGCATGCCCAGTCATCAAAGTAAGATATCCGGAATCTGTAAGGCAACGGTGTCCTGGGATCATAGCGTCCACACGCCTGACAGCCACTAAAGGGCAAATTGTCGTCCGCGGTGTTGCTAAAGCGATCCCACAGGGAAGAAAGTTTGAGCGCGGATATCTTGAGCGTACTATTCTCCTGTTCGTATTTCTTTCTGACTTGCTCTTCTGCATAACCTGGCGGCGCGTCCTCTATAAAGCATTTATTCGACATGATGGCTTCCACCAGCTTGTGTGCAGACATCCGGGAGCGGGGACCGAACCGAAGACAAGGCTCGACGTCCTCGGTCTGGCAATGCTTCATGAACGACAGCGTATGCAGTTTTCCTAAGGGTAAGGTCGGGCACAGCTTCACAAACTCTTTAAAGTTGTCCAACACCATGTCGTCCATGCCTGCTGGCGGAGCGTGAGCTGCCATTGTGATCTGGAGTTTCTCTGAAAACAATTCTGCTAGATAGAGCCCTGCAGCAATATCAAAACGGTTACGCTCATCCAGGACAACACCCGGTTTAGTAGTACTGGCAGCAGCAGTAGAGCTGCTCGTTGTTGTCGTTGCTGTTGCTGTCGACGACGCTCGCCGATGCTGCCGCCTCTCCCTTTCTTCTTCTTCTTCCATCTTCTCCCGCAACTCCTTGAGCTGCATTTGTTCCGCTGCAAGACGTTCCTCCATCTCTCTCAGACGCTCCTGCAGCTGCCGGTTTGCAACTTGTAGATTGTGCTTTTCTCGTTTCTCATTGGCCACCATGCCATTCGCTTCCTCAAACAACCGTCGCGACAATTCCTCCAGTTCGTTCTCAACCATGGCCTTGGCGTGCTGAATCTCTGACACGCGGTCAATCTCATCCACGTACTTGTCGTTCAGAATACGAAGGTCGTGACGTAAAGACTCTATTTGATGAGCATAATTTTCCACTTTTTCCTCCAATGCCTTGTTTTCTTTTTCGAGATCTTTTATCCGGCCGTCGTACCGTACCACTTTGCCGTGCTCCTGCTGCAGCTCTTCATACAATGACCTTAATTGCTGAGACTGTCTGTCTCGGTCTTTGAGCAATTGGTCGACGGAGGATATTACTTGCTCACACAAGGCACATCGACTCATGTCGTCGGATGACGGTTTGATGATATGCCGACAAGGACAGTCCATAGCTCGTCGTCCTTGTTCTTCTTCGGGGACAATCCCATCGTAGGGCAGTGGCATCGAATCTGACCTTGTTGGTGTAGAAGTACTGGGTGTTATAGGTAATACGGACGGGCTATGCTTTATTATTTCGTCTTGACTGGTTGCAGGCACTCGGTCAATAGCTTGCTGTAATTTGGAATACAGGTTTGCAATGTCCTTGGGCGTCAACTCATCGCTCCGCGAGTCTGACTGTCCTTTGTCGATCTCATTCACAGGACGTTCGGATGCCATGGCGAAAAAAGAAACAGAAAGAGAAACGCAGCTTTCATGCCGAAATCCCGGAAACAATGCCGTTAGAAACTCAGCTAGCACAATTGTTTGAAACAAACTGAGTGTGTTACTCTTTCATCGACATCCAAAATTATACACGTCACTCTGGAAGCAATTGAGAATTTGGAGTAAATGTTGAAAAGGAGAGATCTCATTCCACTCAGATCGGGTTCGCGACATACTGGTAGGCTTTGATGGCGATGATTTCGATATTTGGCTTGGGATGGACATGTGCACCAAAGAAATCAGAAATACGCTGAGAACCAAGGACACCTTTGACTCGGCGCTAATGGCTTTTGAAATGGCCTACGAGGATCTGTCTATGCGACTGTCAACACCGGTAGAGTTTTCCCTCGACATACCAGAACAGCATGTGGAGCAAGTTCTAATGCACCCTACGACACCAAAGAAGAGATGTTGTTGAAAGTAGGGGTCAGCGTCGCTCGGTATCTGTTCGGCAAACTCAATATGTAACAGATTTAGCAAAGCTTCAAAACCGATACGACGATTACTTGGGAAGAAGGTAGAAAACCCAACTCGGCAAGCAAGATGCATTGGAGATTATTACTGGCGATGTCACCGATGAACGTGTCGTTCACTGCATTGTCGAACGCGTAAACCAAGCTCGGTCGGCATATCGACGTCGGTATCCGGTCGGTATTTTCGGAGCCTTAGTTGAAAGGACTGGGAGAAAGCCTCTGCTCAGCGGCAAGCCAGTGCCTTCCTCTTCCACGTTGGATATGTTGGTCTTGAGGAGAAAAAACAAGGTTGTGGTTAAGGGAACGTCCTTCGTGCGTGAGAAAGTCGCGGTTCAGTTTGCGCAAGATTTTCCGCAAGATTTTCCGCACGGACGACGTTCAGTTGAAAGGCTTATGCAAAGACTGAGCTTTTGCCTGCCCATAACCAGCGATGCGCTTATTTTGCTGGCCGAAAGGTCTCGAGCTGAACGCAGAAGCAGTTTTCGGCATAGATATCTGGCAGTGCTATGCCCGGTCGCGAACAAAGGCAGGTATTTTATTTGTTTTATCCCAAAACTGTAGTGGGTGACGACAATACTGATAGCTTCTCTCTTAGCGGAGAATGCCAAATGCGCCTAAAACCTTGAGCTTGGATAGTGGTGGTAAGCAGGACGTTTGCAACAATGGGCGACAACCCGAGGGCAGCTCAGGGAGAAAGAGACACGTCTCTGTGGACGCCATCACCTCACTAAGCCACGCACCTATCGGCCAAGTGTGCTCCATAGCCAAGCAGACGCAAGTACTGGTTTTTGAATAACTTTTTGCGTCCTCTGTTGGTAGTTTTTGCGTCAACTTCAAGTGGAATTTGCGCCATGCTTTAAC
>JSYX01000386.1:0-29456 GCA_000787465.1 Thermomucor indicae-seudaticae
TTTCACTCTACCAGGAACATATAACCCCTGCGTTACTGAGACCTAATTACAAGCCAATATCCATTGTACTGGTTCCCAAAGTACGCTTGGATACAACAGTACTGGACATACACCTTCTTAGTACGTCACACGAAACAGTTGACATTATCTCAAAATTTGTATCTGCTATTGCTATACGTCTAAAGAACTTCGTACACGATACGCGGAGAAGACTTCACATCAAGTTAAAAAAGCGTATGCTTGGTGCGGAATACCCATTTGCTTACTTTCGTTGTCTATTGGGATGATGATAAAAGCCAGCGGCAAAAGAGGACATAGCCGCGCCACTTGAGACAATGCAGGATTAGGCATCGATTTTTTTGCACATAGCTGTATCGACTTGTTTGCCGCTTCTGGTAAGCTAAAACCATGTAATTAAATCTGTCCATTCTACGTCCGCAATTTCTCTTTAGCGAAACTGCAGAAATGATTGTGCGTAGAATTTCGTTTAGCTTTGCAGAGGGTGACAGCCAGACTTTCTGCAAGGCAATCCTGGATTATCCTGTTTTGTGTTCGTCGTTTCTCGCAGGGCTCGACTTTATAGACGTCGACTTCGCCAAGTCAAGGCTAGGCTGCGGTTGCTGCAATTCTCGTCTTGAACGGCTATCACAGCTTGAGTAACAACTGAATGTCGCATCCGACATAATCCCAAAGTTATCATAATACATCTATTAGGTATTCGTAAGTGCAATAGCTGTCATAAATTGTGTTGAAGGGTTCCAAAAATTTATCCTTTAATCTCAATAAAATTAACCGGTCAAAAAAGCGTCTCTCGCTCTGTTTACATAAAATAAACCCGATCAGGTTTTATGCAATCATCCGAAAATATTCGTACAATGGATACATATCGACGTAGCCTATGATGAGTATCCAAATGGCGCAGATTGTCGAGGAACGGGACCTTCAGTCTGTGCTCGCGTCTAGCCATGCGAGGATAGCGTTCTTGGAGCTGGTTTCCAATTGTTTTGCTTCGGTTTTGAGGTTATTTTTTTTTCAAAGAAGTGAGAGCCACCGGTAAGAGGAGCACCATCGGTAAGAGGAGCGTGATTCCAAGCAGTTTTTACGGAAAACGGTGAACAGATGAGTATTTACAAAATATGAGCAGTTACATTCTGCTTTGTAACCAAAATTTTTTGACTAAAATTTGTTTCTGGAACCCCCGTATTTTCTGACACAATCTGCGTAATAAATCCTTGAGGTCCGTTTGAAGTTCGTTTCCTCATTGCCCATTGCATCGATTCCTCCGTAAAAAAAAGAAAAAAAAAAGGACACATCCATGTCGCAAGCTTTTATCAAGCTTTACATCCTTGTGGGAATTCGATAAGACTCGGTAAACTCGACGGGTTCAGCTCTTATCAAGTCAAGACCTTCTCTCGGCTAAATGAATCTTACCGAGTCCACTTGGGAGTCGACTCAATAGCCTCCATAAGTAACCCTAATCACTGGCGACAAAGCATGAGAGAATAGCAGAGACAATACTAGAGAATATGGTCCCAAAGAGCATTAGAGCTACAACTGAACATAGCATAGGGATTACTCTCAGACAGCATTAGGCCAAGCCCTATAAGAGACGAACAGTAGGTTCATTAACGACAACGTAACAAGATTCTCTATATCTCGTCCTCAAAAGAGTCACTTCGAATCTCATCTGTCTGCTGTCTCTGCCATTGTTTTTAAAGCTGACTTTAATTTAGGGATTCAACCGGCTTGGCATGACCGCCCATCCAGTTCCATCACTACCTTTAACGTGCATTATCAGCTCTTTGTTTTCTTCCAAACACTGTTGCATTAATGGGCGATGTTTTCGGATTTAAATCGAAGCCCATAAAATAGTTATCATGGATAGGCCGAAAAAGAGAAACGCTCCCAGCCTGGAGAACTTTGTTTCGATGGAAATCAACGTTACAAAACACAAACACAACTGCTCTCTGGACCTGCGTCGTAACGCGCATGCCTGTGTCGTTGCCGAGAGAGAGGAGATATCACGAAGAATAGCCACGGAATGGATCATAGAGAATAGAGAGACGGATCAGATGCTTTTTATTCGATGAGCATGTGCTCGTATTTATACTCTTTCTAAATACTTAAAAGTATAAAAGATACTGCGCGATAAGCTGCGGTTAACAAGAAATGCAAGTGCCACAGTTAAAGCGTGGGAACGAGGCTGATCGGTTGGAGGTATCCTGGCTACGACACCTGTGGCGGGCAAAAAATTTACTGCAGGCTGTGAGATTCGAACTCACGCCACTTTCGTGAGTACGACCTGAACGTACCGCCTTAGACCACTCGGCCAAACCTGCTTCTGCTGCTGGAAAAACCAGCTTATCAACTTTCTGGCTTTATCCAGCGAAACATCTAGCACTCCGCTAAAACTGCCCATCACATGACATATGTCTTCAAGTTGCCATATACCTTCCCTTCCCATAGTTTCCACGTTGCCATCTTCTCTAACCTTAAAGTGTCACAATTATTTGCCTGATATTTCCATCTTGTTTTTACGTTTTTCACAACACAGACGCGTTTTGTGCAACCACGGCTACCAATGATTCCTTTCCTTATTCCTTATCGCATTCGTTGACATCTAGAGAGTTTGTGCAACTGTATCTATAAATTTATGAACAGTCCGCGAATATACTCATCCATTATGTCTGTCGCTAGCCTTTTCCATCTCGAACTCTGAAGCTCTTGGTTCCTGCAAAGTCGCCCTTTGAACATGTATCCATTTCAAGCGCGCAACGCAATTTGCAGTGACTTTCTAGGTGATACTGTCGTATTTTCATAAAGGAACCTGCGACAGACTCTAAAGCTTGTTCTGCTCCTAGCACCATCCCAGTCGAGTCTAAGGTATACTCATGTAGAAGGTCCTCATTAAGTGTCTGAATATGCAAACGTGGTAAAGGCCAGACAGTGCCATAACTGCACTGTAGTCTCGATATAATAGCCGATCCATATGTCTCATTCGTCCAAAGCTTTCGCACAATTCTAGAATATATAATGCTCTAGGATTGACATCATAGTTTTACTCGAATCTTCCTGATTAATTCTTGACAGGAGCCTCAAAGGACTCATTGTCTGCTTCCATATTGTTAACAAACATTACAGTTACCTGCGCTAATGCACATGGCGTTCTACTACACAAACGGATCCAGAAAAACACTCTCCATTGTTGGAACTCCATACTCGCCCATGGCTGCTCAAACCGACATTACACACCGCGTCGATTAATACGAAACTAGTATCATATATCTCTTTCTTTGCACCAATCCGCTAACTTCTTCGACCCTTAAATAGCCGCAGACCTCGATCTTGCTTCTGACCATAAGCCGGTCAGCCTGTGCTTAGCCTTCCCTCGCCCACCAACCTGCCGCCTCGAGTATACCTCGCTTACTCTGGCATTTCAGCAAATTGGCTGATGATATCCACCATGGTCAATATGTAGAACGTTTTCAGGTTCGGATTGCTCCCGTCGATGAAGCTCTCACCAAGACGCTTGATGACAATAACACTCCGCCAGACTTAGACAACCTTGGACAAAGGGATCCAACATCAACGCCAATCGACGTTTGATTTGAAATGCAGGAAGAGACCGCACAAAACACAAACCATAAAGTAAAAGTCCAGTATATTCTTACCTAGCAGCATGGCAGAGCCGCTGGCTTTCGTAGCTCCTGAGCATACGGGCTACATCAAAAGTTTACAAAGAGCACTTCTTGTATATGTACTATGTAGCCCTTCTCACGCTGATCGATGGGTCGTAGGCGGACTTTTTCTATCCTTGAGCATAGGCTTTTTTTTCGCCACTTGACTATCATAGCAATATAATGGCGAAAGGCTTCTTCAGCTCTGTAACGTCCGCAAGGTTCTTCTTCGGAAGGTCTTTGTTATCAATATTCTTTTAGGGTCCTTTTCAATGTACTTCCACATGATTGCTCGGATACAAACCATCAACGGCTGTTACGCTTTACTAAGGCCTTCTGTGGCGAAGAACCGGAGCAGATACTCAAAAGGGTTAGCAACATGAGCAAGAGAAGATCTGCGCAAACCGTCTCGCTTTGCTGGAAAATAGAAACACTATGAGGAAGTGAACCATTGCGTTCCCCGCTTTCAATGATCCATAGCTACCAACCGCAAGAACCGTCAATAAGAGCACCACATATTGAGAAAGCGAAAGACTCCTCAACGGTGCTTTTATCACTAAGTTACTCCTCTCCGTCAAACACTGCCGCTGACGCAGGCTCTTTCTGATCGTACGCTACGTCATCCTCGGTAGCTGCCCAAAGAAAGCGCGGAATCCCGTTTTAGTGTGTCATAAGCGAGACGATGAATCCGCGTGTTCCACGCCATTGAATGTACTTGTGTTGCTGCAGCGAATGTACGTTTCCGGCAAGTAAAGCAAGACACATTTCTCTTTGCAATGTCTGTCAGCGTAGTCGCTAGTTTCGCAGACTGACAGGTATAAATTGTGCAATTCCCTTTATAAGCATTCGAGTGAAAAGGTGTCTCGTAGGAGAAAGGGAAACTGAAGAACAGGCGTGTTTTACCAGCCGGCCTGAATTGGAAATTGCATACGCCATTGCCGACCTTGTAAAGGCAAGGTTTCGGAGCATCCAAGGGTATAAATCCTGGCCATCCTCTTTTCCTTCACCGCAAAGCATCTACCGTATCACCCATGGCATTACCTCTGCGCGAACTTGACAAGACAGGTGTCCTCGTAAACCCTCTTGGTTTAGGCTGTATGGGGTATGCTTATAGTGAGCCTTACTGCTAACACGAAAGGGGATCTTTAATCTGTCTAATTTCTTAGTATGAGCGAGTTTTATGGCACCACAAATGACGAAGAGAGTATCAGAGTACTGGAGCGTGCCATTGAACTTGGGTAAGTTGTGCGCTCTGTAAACCTATACTATATGCTAAGTTTATATCAGATGCACGTTCTGGGACACAGCCGACATGTATGGTATTGGTCACAACGAGCGTCTACTGAGCCGTGTGCTTCAAAAGCATCGAGACAATATCTTTTTGTGCACAAAATTTGGCAACGTGCGCGATGAAAAAACGGGCGAGTTTTTAGGCGTCTGTGGAAAACCTGAATACGTGCGTCAAGCCTGTGAAAAGAGTTTGGAGCGGTTGGGTGTCGATGTAATCGACTTGTACTATCAGCACCGTGTTGACAAAGACACGTAAGCCCCTTTAATATCAAAATGTTATGGACAAGGATAGCACTCGACGGTCTTTTTACTTCGTCTTAGGCCCATCGAAGAGACAGTTAGGGCAATGGCAGAGCTTGTCAAGGAAGGCAAAGTTCGATACCTTGGTCTGTCGGAATGCAGCGCCAACACTCTCCGCCGCGCCTATGCAGTGCATCCCATTGCAGCCATCCAAATGGAATACTCGCCCTGGTCTCTTGATATTGAGAAGAATGGAGTCCTGGAAGCCGCTCGCGAACTGGGTGTTTCTATCGTTTGCTAGTAGGTTGCGCACCGAGTTAAAGCTTGTAAACAGACTAAGCTAATCGTATCCAAACAGCTCGCCTCTTGGCCGCGGTTTCTTGACAGGAGCCATCAAGTCTCCCGATGACTTGCCTGAAGGTGACTTCCGTCGCACGGCCCCGCGCTTTGCACCTGAGAACTTTTACAAGAACCTTGAACTTGTCAAGCAGATTGAAGCACTTGCGGCAAAGAAGAACGTGACTCCCAGTCAGTTTGTTCTTGCATGGGTCTTGGCGCAAGGTCCAGACTTTATCGTCATTCCTGGGACCAAAAAGATCAAGTATCTCGAAGAAAACTGCGCTGCCGCTCAATTCGAGCTCACACCTGAGGAACTTGCAGAAATGCGAAGAATTGTAGACGCTGCAGTTCCGGAAGGCACGCGCTATGGTGAAGCGCTCATGAAGGCCTTGGACCTTTAATAGGACTGGTTTCTCTTTTAGTGTGTGAATAAATATATAAGTGAACCTCGTATTGTATCTCAGGTGGTTGTGGTTGCTGACATATCAAGAAAACAATCTTTGAACTGTAAAGTGCGTGTCTTCAACAGTGCTTACAAACTTCTCAAAGCATAAGTAATACAAGCACGAACGTAAAAGAACCGCATATTACAAGACAATGTGTCCATGATTCAGAGAGAAAGATAGCAGGTGGTGGCGAAAGAAATAGAAAGAGAACTTTGGAGTTAACAAATCCGCAAGCAGGACATGGATGTGGTCTCTATAACAGTTTACAACATCAATTGCCTTCCGGATTCGGCTCTCATTCTTTATTAGTAATCAGCAAACCGATGCTTATTAATTTCAATTGCAATCTTCAAGAAGAAGCAGAATTGAGAAACCAGACAAGCAGCGCTATAAACAATTCGGAGGACATTGCTTTCAGAGATATCTCACTGGTAAACATGTTGAAGTCAGGTCGACGAGGAAAGCAGAACGAATAGAGACGCACGAGCCCAGGTAAAGTTATGCAAGTTGGTGCGTCTTCATTTCGTCAATACTGAAACGGTCAATAACGACCACCACATTGTCTTCGACCGAATCGATTATGGCTCATGCGCAATACGTATCCCTTTGCGATGTTTAACAAGCGAGTGAAGCTATGTAATAAAGATAACCTCTTCTCGCGCCTACAAACAAACTACTGCAAGAAATTGTATAAATCACTGATAATGCTCAAAAGAATTAAAATAAAGCCAATGGATCACCAGAACTCGGAAGTGCTTCGTTTGTAATACTGCAACGTTTGGAATGATTAATCCAAAAGCAATGCGTTCCGAAGCGAAAGAGTCAGCGCTCGAGATCAGAGTACTCGATGTGGGCTACACAGAGAACGCGAGTCCAGGAGGTGCGACTGCCAAAGAGCCTAACGCATTACATCGGATATCATAACTAAAGAGAGAAGCAGCGCAAATTATGGCGCCCTATAAACACGAGAGCGTTGATTGGTTCAGGCAGATCAAAGGGCACGCTTGTCAAGGAATTACGCAAAAACGGTGACTGCGCAAGTATATACGATTGTCTGATTGAGAAATAAGTAACTTCCTTCTCGAATTCATCTGAAACCACGAAATTTCGTTTCCATATGACTGATATTTAACGTTTTGCTATATCTCGTCTTGATGATGTACTGATAACAGATGACTTGTGCGGGAAGATGACTTTTTCTTGTGGCGGAAAATACTCGCCCCTTTTATCGATCCGTGACTATTCTTGTCTTTCACTTGATGAATGGTTGTCGCACCAATTAAATACAAGGCTGGCTTGCAGGCCAATGCAAAAAATAGCGTCAGCGTCAAATGACATGAAAGAAATCCCTGTCTTCAGTTTGCTAGCTTAATTAGTACTGCACAGAGGAAGGTTCAAAAGGAACATAAGCTCTGTATGTCGATCAAGAGGGTGAATTTTGGAGAGCCCAAAGAAGCAACCTATTGTCTTTGTTTCCCGGCAACAATCGCGCACGCCGCTTAGACTCACAAGGACCCTAAAATTCGGGATTTTGCGCGAGGATGACGCGTCCTTTATTCACCGCGACATATGATTGACTGTGTAACAAGTCGTATGCATAGATAGGGTCCATAGGACTGCTTTACTGCGTTACACGATACCTGAAGCCAGCCGTATGCGCGCATCCACAGGGTCCAAAAAAGCGAAAAATGATCGGCACCATTTTGTGTTCGGAAGAGCGGAGCCTCTTTATAAGGAGACAACACGAAGTTGTTTTACAAAAAGCGCATTACTTTATATTTCTCAAGTAAACTACATGCATATCATCACAGCGGGGTAGGAAAAAACAATACGAGAATAATTAAAGATGCGTAACGGGAAAGGAAAATGTTAAGCATACTAAAGCATAAAACTTAATTGGGGAAAGATAAACATACAGAGAAAAGACGCGTCTAGATTTGTCATAGAAAGGGTTACATAGGGTGAAAAAAGAAAAGACATAATTAAACATGGACGATTAATTGCAGAAAAGATATAAACATAATAATGAACGAATAATGTATAAGAAAAGCAAAAACACAAAAGAGAGATGAATGATATACACGTGTGAAAGTATTGAAAAAGTATCAGTTAAAGGGTTGATGATAGATCGGGAATAGGACAATGGCAATAGCAAGGAAGTGGCACGATGGGTGGAAGAACGACGGGTTGCTGTACTGAGTGACAGGAAACAAGATCGTCGCAGAAGATTGGCTCCTCGTCGCTGATAACAGGAGTGGTGTCGTAGAATGTGGATGGAGGTGAGGTATAGATCGGCAGATGCTGTGCTTGCCAAAATGTCTCGGGAGTCTGTGGAAGGGGTACAACAGGGCTGTTGTTCACCGAAGGCGTCGCAAGACAGAGATCATCAGACAAAGAAGTAGGCGCGACCATTGTTGGAGTGCGTTCGCCGTCTTCAAGAGGAGTTGATGTTGCTTGTGCAAATGACAGATATTTCTCTTTGTCTTTGAGTTCCTGTAGTTCTTTCTCCAGCTTGCTGATCCGTTTTTCCAAGTGACTAACTTGTAAGCCGAGGTCATCATACGCCACCAAAAGTTCCCGTTCCATTTCGCCCATCCGTGTCGTGGTACTGGACCGATCCATTTCTGCTTTGTGAGTCGTGTAAGCGTGTCGTAAACTGTCAAACATGATCATGATGGTTGCCAGCGTATCATTTGAAAAGGCCAAGTCAGCTTCCAATTTCTGGATAGCGGAGCAGCCCGAAAAAGTGGGCGACGCGGTATTCGAGGTCGTGCTCGTCTTGCGATGGCGAGAAATAGTTCGTTTATGGACTCGGTTCGATGGCTTAAGAGTGCCGACTTGCTGCGGGGCCCATTTTAACCGATTAGGCTTCCTGTTCCCGGATTTGGCCGTGGTTGGCATGGTAGAAAAATGGGAAAAGAAAAAAATGCAGTTGTATTTATTAAAAAGTTTAGAAGAAACTTTGAAAAAAAACATTGGTACCGTTCTTATTTATACGCGATTACCGAGGAAACACGTCCCCCCGAAAAGAATACGGTTGTAACCTGTCATGCAGCATGTTGAGCTTCGGGAAGGTTGCACATGCGATCTAAATTTGGACCTACTTTTTTTTTGAACAGTACCGAATCAGGATTACTATTCCATTAGATATCCTTAGATCCTGCAGCTGCACTCCTTCTAACAGACCCCTGGCTCGTCATACTTTATCAGTGGACTCTTGAGGCGAAAAGAAGAAAAGAAAAACGAAAGGGAAAAGGTTCAATTGGCCAAATTGACTAGAGACTCTCTTCGGAACTGAAATATTTCGCAATATTAAACCAGGTTCCTGGGTCAAAAGTCCTTGTTAACATAGAAACACAGTGCCCGTGCGTTTGTTGCCATGACAGAACGCTTCTGCTTTTCAAGGCGGAATAAACAGTGCCGTGCCGTGCCGTGCATCAAACTTCCTGATTGGTTTGCATGTCCTTCGGCATTTTACCGATTTAGCGCATTCCCAAGATTTGGGTTGCACACTCTGCGCATACTTCTTGGCAAACCGCCATACCTTTATTGTTGCCACAACCGTTTCACATGTCAAACAAAAAGAGTGAGGGCGGTGCCACTTCTTCCGGAAGCCACACAATTCGTGGCTGGTTACTTTTTTTTAGCAGTTACGATAGCACCAATAAAATTAAGCGTACGTTGCAGTTTTCAAACAACCCTGGGGGCCACCGGAATGAATTCCGATGCCAAAGCTATTAAAGAAAGTTCTGGTACCCATTTCCAGAAACAAAAGTACGGCCTTTCTGCTACTGGCACTTTCCTATTGACTTGCGTCGTGATCGAAATAAAAGAAATCCACCGGGACTTTCGTACCGAGGCGCTCCGGTCTTTCAATGTTTTGCCGTGAGGTACATAACTGCGTTGTAGCCAAAACCAAGTCAGAAAGGCCATCTCTAAAAGCATTTCCATGGATGAGAAGTCGTCCCACCATCTCGTCTTCCCTTTGTAAATACGCAGTTCTTCAGCTTTGTTTTCGCTTTGCTCGTCAGGAAGTGAATACTATCCGGAGCAAAAGCGCAGAATAAACTGATAACTAAGCGTACAATAGCATTAAATCTCTATAAAGCAAACTTGTACTCAAGCATAACGTACCAACAACCAACGTTCAATCGCATCCACAACACAGTATCGCGAGCAGGTGACTTCATCGTTTCTCTTCTTCTAGTACATCATCTTTAATGGAAAGGAAAAAATGGTACAGACAGCAGGATTCGTTATACACAAAAGAGAGATAACTTTGTATGGACAGTAAGAAAGGAAAGAAATGAAATGGAGAAGGGAGAACTTTTGCAACAAGTAATAAGCAGAAGTATGCAAGCAGCTCGTATAATCTATAATGAGTACTTTTGAAAGAGGGCAAGAAAAGACAGTTTAAGCCGAGGCAGGCTTATCAAGAGCCTTGTGGAAGAAAGG
This sequence comes from Thermomucor indicae-seudaticae, assembly GCA_000787465.1. Classification (NCBI taxonomy): domain Eukaryota; kingdom Fungi; phylum Mucoromycota; class Mucoromycetes; order Mucorales; family Lichtheimiaceae; genus Thermomucor; species Thermomucor indicae-seudaticae. The sequence goes on from JSYX01000386.1 coordinate 10,448, forward strand.
AATCAGCTGCTGAGCAACGGTAAAGCTGAAGATAAGCTTGGGTCCGACCTGCAACCGGTGAACTTAGCAAAGCAGTGTTTGCCATGAAACCCCGACCCACAGATATAACTTACCACCAGGATCTTGGGCGTCAAGCCCTTGAAGAAACCACCGAAACCTTCTTTCTTGATAAGATCTTTGACGATATTCAAACCAGATTCAGGGTTCTCAAAGTTACGGTTCTGAATGCGGGTCTTTACGACATCTAATGGAGCAGCCACAGTAATGGAAGCCACGGCACCACCAATCGAGGCACAGAAATTCTGGAAGAAGTTAGCCTTGCTGTAATCTTCAAGTCCAAACAGGTATTCCTTGACAAAAGCAGATCCACCGAACAAAGCAAAGGAGCCAGGAGCATTCCGAGCAGCCGTCCAACCAGCGCCACTAGATATATCACCATCCCATTATTCCTTCCTGTCGGTTATATCTTTTTGCAGGCTCAACTATCTACTTACCGGTACAAGCCCATGCCTTCGTCCTTGATGATCCGCAAGAAGCCACGACCGCGGAAAGCCTCAGGATTCGTTTGACGCTTGATCTTTAAGACATCCAATGGAAGCAGAGCAATCTCACCAATGCCCACCAGACTAGTAAAAGACAAATAAGCTATCTGCGATATGGGATGGTACATTGATTTTAAGATAACACGTTACCTGCCGGCTGTAGCATGCATCATGGTCTTTCCAGTCTTTTCACCAAAAGTTGAGGTAAAGAAAGCTTTATGATGATTGTTCAAATAATCCTTTACAAAGGGCTGACCACCGAATTTGTAGACACGCTGGGCAACCTTGTAGCCAGCAGCAAAACCAAGACCAGGGAACAGGGATGCGTACTTCCTCAAGAAAGGTTCATTCACTGCATCCTATAAGAGCCTTGTGCTTGAGTATGTCGCCTTTCACTGCTCGCCGGATATTTCAGACAGACCTTAAAGATAACCTTGCTTAAAATCGCCGTGCTCTCAGAAAAGGACAGACCGCCACCAAAGACCTAGTCGTGCGGACATGAATGACTCTATTTGCAAGTCCACGAACAAGGTACAATGACTCACTCTTGACTGGTTGCTCATGAGACGTTTGGCTACCGTGTCTACAGGGTGGAATAGAAGGAGTTCGAGAATACCAGAGCTAGCACTGCCCAGGAAACGAGCAGTACCGGACTCGGAGTGCTTTTCAGAAACGGCAATGGATGGCGACATTGGAGAAACGAGAAAACAACAAGTTGGCCCTTGTTCCTGTGCAAAGAGGAAGGAAAGAATTTTTTTGTTGCAGCGGGATGTCAAAAGCAAGCGAGATCCTCCAATGAAATCCATTCATCAGCGTACCTGCAGAAGTCCGGATTGAGCATGGTGACATATGCCTGAAGAGGGATGGTGCCGTAAAGGAGAAAAGGTTGCACAGCTAAAAGGGAACAATTATAAATTTTCTCCACACGCGATACTACATTGTCTTCTCTTTTTCTTTTCTTCTTCTTCCTCCAATGCAGCCGCGTCTGCATTCAGATAATCGTAGTCAAAATAGCGATCGTACAGCAACCACGTCCGTATCACTACGTTGCTTGGCCCGTGTGGTCTTTGTGCCACGATGCTGTAAAAGACTGCGGGCTTTGGCCACTTGGACAAGTCCTCGTCAAAGAGATTCGGTGTTGCTCTTGCTGGCTTGGTGGATCACCTGCCTCTGGTTTCGGTTCATCATTGTTTATTTAGCACCGCTCTCCATCCTGCTATACGGTATATACCGTTGGCGACATAAAATAACGTTTCCATATGACGAAGAGGAGCGACTACGGCAAGCTCTCGAGACGCTAGATGCCATTGAGCAGTTCCAGAAAGCTTGGTGGGGATGGTTCGAGTGGCACGAGCGCCCAGTCGAGACACGTCGCAGATTTGCCACCATGGTGTATTTGTACTTGGGATGGCTGGCAGCACATCAATATCTAGACACGTATCAAATAATGCTTGTCGTCGGCACTCTAGCATTAATCTGGTCTAGTCCCTGGACGCGTCGATACCTTCCCTTGACGTTTCTGAAGTCAGTCATGCTCGCTATCCTTGTTGGCCCGCTTGAGCGTAAGCTCGATGGATCTTTTGCACCGCTCATGCAGCGCGCCGAAGACTTCCAGCGCCAACTGATGCATACGAGTCGGTCGTCCTGTCAGAAACGGACGACAGGACATTTTGAGTTTGTCATTTACGAAAATCAGGTATTATACCAGATCGCTTCTCTTTTAATTCCTTTTTCAAGTCTTCTAAAGATGGAAAGCTACACAGCGATTCTGGCCGGGCACAGGATGGCGATCCGTTACCCTGTCGCCAATTGAAAGAGCCTCATGGACAGACGCGGCAAAGCAACCGGTACCTTCCAAAGCGCACTTTACCCTCCCGGAAACAATCCAAACGAAGTCCACTGCAGGCGGTGAGCAGACTTGGATCTGGACATGGAAAGACAGCGACTGGCGACTGGACTTGACGGACTTGACGGACGAACTGGGATGGTCATACGGCACTGTCTTTTGGTCAGTCTTTAACCGTGAAGCCAAAGGCTGGTGGTCCACTCGGCGCAGGCGCTGGGCGCGCACAGCCCAATTAACCTCTGAGACTCCGGATACCCGGCTCCTGTCTGTGGAAACAGACGCACGTCCAAATGAATCTGCCAGTTGTCCACAGAGTGTCTTGTCCTTTGATTCTCGCTCGTCTAGTACTCCTTTGCATGAAACTAATCACAACAGGCGCATTACTTCGTTCGTACGATCCACTGCATTTAGCAATACCCCGTCTTCGGCAGGCACCGACAACACAGACAAGGGTAGCAAGAAAAAAAGATGGAAACAGATATCAGAAAGACGTGAACCTGTATGGAAAAGTGTCCGTATCAAACCGTAGCTAGACATAACAGTTTCCAAGTTCTTTTCTCTGTAATTTATGCACGAAAAATAATGACTTGTTTTCTTTACAGCTTGCTTTCGGGTTGAATCATGGAGACAAGTCGCTTTTGGATAATCTCTTCAGCCTCTGCGACCATGCGAGTGACCAGTTCCTGGCAGGTCGGGATATCATCAATAAGACCAACAACCTGGCCTGCAGTCCAGACACCAAATTCCGGATCACCCGTAACATAGACCTGCTTGCCGCGTGCGCCCGATACCAGTTCTCGAACATCCTCAAACTGAACACCAGGCTTCTTTTCACGCTTGTTCACCTCGATCGCAACCGAGTTCTTAAACAGACGTGAGGTGTTGCGGAACGGTCGGAAGACAAGGGTTGTCGATCGCTCGTCTGCCTGGACGATGCGTTCCTTGATATTTTGATGGATAGGTGATTCCACAGTGCACATGAACCGGGTCCCCATATTCACGCCTTCAGCACCAAGTGCCAGTGCAGCCGCTAGACCGCGCCCGTCACCAATGCCACCGGAAGCAATATATGGAATCTTGAGCGTCTTGAACGATTTGGCCAACAGAATCAGTGCCGTCACGTCGTCTTCGCCAGGATGTCCAGCACACTCGAAACCGTCCATTGAAATGATATCCACACCGAGACGCTGTGCTGATAACGCGTGCCGGACAGAAGTACATTTGTGGAGTACAACAATACCCGCCTCTTTGAACATCTTGATGTACTTTCCAGCTAGAAAACAGCGAAATAAGTTCCATGTCTGCTAAGTAAAGGAAACAAAAGGAAGTAATACTTGCGATTGTTTCCGGCAGTTTCGACTACCTTGACGCCTTCTTCAATAATAACCTTGGCGTACTCTTCATAAGGAGGCGGGGTAATGGCGGGTAGAAACGTCAGATTGACCCCAAAGGGGTTTTTGGTCATGGTACGGCATCGACGAATCTCGGCTCGCAGAGCTTCTGGAGTTGGTTGTGTAAGGGCAGTCAGAATGCCCAGTGCACCGGCATTCGATACAGCAGACGCCATTTCTGCAGTTCCAACATGCTGCATTCCACCTTATTCCCCCAGTAAGTTGATTTATCAAGGCAATGGAGTCAGCCAGCTTACCCTGGACGATAGGGTGCTTGATGCCAACAAGCTCTGTCAGCTTTGTCTTGATGACCATAGTGGAAACGAAAGTGAAAGAGTGATAGAATTAAAGAAACGGTGACCTGCCAGGTACCGTATCACAAAAGCAGCAGGAAGCATATGAAAGTGCCAAATTCGATGACTAAGGAGTTCCCAAGGCATTGGGTCATTGGTAACAACCCCGCATTTCTTTATTCATTGTGTTCAGAGATTATATGATACTAACTTCGCCAATACTGTGCCCACTTGTGAACAGTCTCCATAATTTGAGGGAACAAGGCATTTACACTCTCAGAAATCAGACCTTGGAAATACGCGATAGCAGCTTCCTCCGATAAGTCTAGCCGGAACTTCTCTTGTACTTTCATGACAGCCTTGTCGGGTTCAATTTTTATGTCCGGTATGTTCGCGTCAACCATTAAAGCGAACAGGTTGAGTATCAAGTTTGCATTTCTGCGGAGCGTTGTAAAAGCCGTATAGCAGTATTGTCGAAACTTGTTGTAATGACGTGAGTTTGCCCCACCCATGCCTTCGATCATCTCTTTACAAAGTTTCATTGGCGGAGGGAACGGCTTCGGGTCCCTTCCGAGGATAAATCCAAAATCGACATGGAAAAGATGACCTAGTAGGATCAGTTATCGACATATGCCTCCACTTTCAGGTTTGCATTATCAGCTTACCCTCAGGAGATAATAGCAAGTTATCTAGATGCCGATCACCAACACCGAGTAGGTAAGTAATGACGCAGTATCCAGCTATAAAGGCAGTTTTAAAAAACACTGCGCCCACGTCTTTACATATGTGTACTCACCACAACTCCGTATGTACGTTTCCATCACCTGGGCGTCGATGCCGTAGATGCCATCCGGGCCGTCATCGGGGTGGTGTTTACGGAAAAAATCCAGCACGCTGTTTTGATGCTCATTAAGGACAACTGCCAGTGACTGAGATGGGATGAATTGCATAAGACCGTGTTCTGGGCCGGTAGCGAGGACTTTATAAGGCGTCAACCGTAGATCCAGATTCTCCTTTCGCAATAGCTTATCCATAAGAGTAATGATTTGAATCACAAGTTGATCTTGGCGCAAATCATCGCCCGTTTTAAAGATGACCTACCATTAAACTGTCGCTTAGAAAATGTATTTGAGAGTCAATAGGGCTGTCTTACCGGATACTCTGACCCATCGTCACATATAAATGTTAGACGAAGCGGTTGAAGGTTACTGTTAAAGATGCCAGATTTCTCTATCTTTTGCGTCAATACAGCTTCTGTCGGCGTACCCTGAAGTGTTCTTACCCGCCAAAATACTGCATACACGTTTCTCTGGGTCCAGTGGCAACGGAAGAGCAGGAATATTAGATAGCATTCCCTTGGGATCTGACAAGACCGCACGGAGTTTTTCAACCTACATCCCATATTAGCTTTACTGCTTTAGAGCACGCAACTAGCGAGTTCAACCTTTTTGGCTCGCACATCTTTCATGGCCCGGATGTCTTTGGAAAGCTTTGATAGTGTCTCCACAAGCTCTCCCTGCTGTCCATGCATATTTCGTCGCTGGAAGCCGTTGGGTACCTTTCCACACTTACGTAAGTGATTGTGAATATATTTGTTTAGCATATCCGTTTACCTCCACAAGCGATGCAAAATATTGAAAAGCCACCTTGGCATACATTCTGTGGACTACTCTGTCGTCTTTATCTTCACACTCTACCATCAGATACCTGGCTACTAGTTAGCGACATTAACTATGCTTAAGAGAGCACACTGCTTGTACTTGCCAATGAAGATAATTGCCTAATATCGGGTTACGGATGGCTCTATCGATAAGAAACTGAGCAAGTGACGAATCGCACATCCCAGAGCCCTTGTCAATCATATGTTCGAACTTTAAGGCTTGCACAAGTTGCAGAAGATACAGTAAGAGATCCTGCATATCACCGTTCCAGTTAACTTGTTTGGCTCAGAGTGACCAATCTTTTAACCACACTCACATCATCATCAGCCTTCCGCAACTGATTGACTGCATAGGAACGGACAGCACGATTCGTAAACTCTTTACCCAAAAGCTCCAATGCATCATCTACATCAATATCAACCCAAAGTGGCAGCAGATCGACTGCCTGCCGAACTTCTGTCGGATCGGTCCAGACAACGCATTTCAAGAACTTTGTAAGCGCCTAATCAGGTTGTTCATTAAAGTGTCATGACATCTGACTAACTTGAAAGCCTTACCCGTTTGTCCCTCGTAAGATAGAACCTGAATTTCCACACGAGATCCTTTTCCTCAGCAGTGAGCGTCTTTGTTGGCGCGTAAGACATAATGCTCTATAATCAATCGTTCTCCTTAAGAAAATTTTTGAACAATAGTGGCATGCTCATTGCCTAGCTTACATTTAGTTCGTCTCGTATCTTTGGATTTGGCTTCAGATCACGGTCCAGAGGACCGTTTCGATGGCTGCGGACTAGACGTCGATGTTTAGCTTCGACAGGATTATCGCGAACAATATCAGGATCAAGGATTAATGAATACTGTCCGGCTCTCTCTGTAGGATGCGCATTACTGCTACGATCTGGATTTGCAAGAGTTGGTTGGCTCGTTGTGGCAGCATTGAGCTGCTGTGAGGACGTTGGTTGCTGCGGGTTGCCCAAGGCCAAAGTTGGGTCCGGTATGATGTATTCCTTTACATCATTAATAAATAAAAAGAAAGAAGCCGCTACAGAGCCAATATTCAGCGGATTTACCATTTCACCAAAGACAACAGGGAAGTCAAACTTTGGCAAGTCGACGTAAAGAGCCAACTCGGTTGAATTCTGAGATGCTTTCTGAATAGTCGTCATCAAGTCAGTCCCATGCCCACTCCACATACCCAACTTCCATTTTACAGACTTTATGTATTTGTTCAATTTTTCGAAATGCGAGATTATCCAGCCATTCGACGGGACGGATGTCACCACAGTCGTACCTTTTCACAAGCTTTTTTTTGCATATGGATTAAGCAGTGATTCCTTTGTGCAAGTGACGCTGCCACAAGTTTACCTTTTCCAGTTTGTCCATGTCACTATTCGTTTTAACTTTGCTAGGTGTAATTGTGTCCACTCGTCCATCGGCCTCTTGACCAGGCCACAGATGAAGTTTTTGCTTGCCTCTTCTGATAGTACTTAAAGCGTCATTGTCAGTTGCAGCAAGTATTAATTCGTTCGCTTTTGACATACTATTGCTTTCCGAATAACCGAAGTGTCGTGCCTCCTACAGGAACGACCTTGCGTGGACCGATGGTGTCCCAGACTGTGATAGCACATTGGGCAGAAGCTGGCAAATCCGCATATTTGATGGGGAACGTGAGCCATTCATTCCAACTGCGATTTTTCTCTTCATTAAGCTTTGACGAGACATATCATATATACAAACACATTACTCTCACCTGTAATTATTCTTGAATGCCTTATAGCTTGTTCGAACAGGAACCGTCAATGGCTTATTGTCGCCATATATCTGCGCAGTGACGTAAAAGTCAGCGTGCTCTCTGGCGAACGTGTAAGGTATTAAGAACTCATTCACTTCATAAAGGTAAGTCATATCTGTTACATCTTTGTTAAGCGTTCATTGTCTTGAACGATCCATTGCCGTGGATCGCGCGTTCCTTCGAGTGTGCCACTGTTTTCAATAATTAAGCGACTTTTCGTCATTGACAAGAGCCGGTAGCGTACATTCGTATAGATACTGGAAGTTTGACATCTCTAGAAAGACAGTATGAAAAGTCCATGACGTTGATGGAAGTTCCGAGTGTCGAAAATTGTTCGAGTTTGCAAGAGGGTATCGGGTAAAAGTGTGTGTATTGCAAGTTTCGGAAATTGCATGAAATTCGCTACAACGAAACGAATTGGGACAGTGACCAGGCATCATAGTGGAAACTTTATTCTACTCGATTCATTGAGTGCCATCGATCGAGTACTGCTTAGGAAAATGAATCTGTTGGTGACAGTTCTCTGATGATCGATACTAAAGTGATTGCCACAGCAACATGGGGGTAAAAAGAATGGGCATCCTGTGGGAACAGAACTCTAAAACTCCAACATATCGAAGGTAGACGAGTAATACGGCTAGTGTCTTTTGCAAATGCATGATGCACAAGGTATGCTTTGAAAGTCCCTTGTCCTTCTGCACTGCTATGCATGGCATGGCAGTCTGGCTGGTAAAGTCCTTACTCATTCATGAGCACGGCTGGCTGGGTTCCAATTGATCTCTTCTCTCTGGACTCGACATGCGAACTTGGAATGCAAACTGAACCAACCGAAACAGAGATCTCTAAAGATCAACAGTCAGAATCGAACGCATTAGGGATTAAGCGGCTACCACGTTGGCAGTTTCGGAAAGAACGAAAAAAGCTTAGACGTCAAAACCAGCGACGCCTGATAGCACAGGAGCGTGACAAGGACAGTCCGATCGAGGAATCAGAGGAAAGCAAAAAGGAACGTCGAGAGCGCGAGCTGAAGGAGCATGCAGAGTACCTTCAGCGGAAGAAAGCCTGGGAGGACAGAGAAAGACAATACAATCTGATAAACATGGCTCGAAAGAAAGTTGAGGAAGCAGAAAAGAGAGCCAAAGAAATCGCACAGGTATGATGAAATATCTTCTTATAGCTGCGAAGCCTTCGGTTCATGTAATAACAAGTCAGAATACAGCAAAAGTGGCGCGAAGCTTTGCTACGTATGCCTGTCATGCCGCCTTCCTTTCCTTCTCGGTCGGGAAAAACACAGGTACAGTTGGACTGCTATGCCATGGATACGGCTCACGCTAACATTGAAAAACCGTAGATACGTATCCAAAACGGTCCTACTTTTGTACCTGGGAGTGATGATCAAGAACATGATGATTTGAGCTGATATGTTTCCATTGAAAGGCACTATAATAATTTGGTAAGGTCCTGTCTTTTTGGCTTCTCTCGGATATTACGAGATTGATCGAGTATCAGTATACCTACGGCCACAGTCTCGTTATACTGTTTCTGAGTTGGACTTTCCAAATTAATGTCTATTCAATTCTGCGTTTCATTGCTTCATGTTGGTCTCGACAACAGGAAGAATCAGCCTTCTATTGCGTAAACCAGGAACAGATGGGGTGTATCAACGATCAGACTTCTCTCAGGACCAGGGAAGGTTCGACTGCTGAGTCAGAATCCATGAAAATACAGGTCGCACGGGAAGGAGCATAGCGTTTACCACGGTAGCCTAAATCGGAACGCCCAAAGTAGCAGGATACAACACGAGAGGATGACGCCTGACAGTGCTGAAGGGACTGCAGAAGCACATCTAGCCCTTCACCAGTTGCATTTATTACGACTTTTTCCTTGCTTAAACCATGAACTATTTAGTTTGTTGTATACACAAGGCAGACACTATTGACATAAATTCCTGAAGAGCAAACGAAAGCGTTCATAGATAATAAAAGCATATAATACATCTCACAACAACGGTTATTGTTATCAATTGCCGCTACATAGCTGCACTTGCCGCTTCGGTATGCCTCGCCCTTGAACCAAAGTTACTCAAAATATCTTTGGAATGGACATGGTCAATCGCAGGTAAAGGATCCTTGATAGATCCGATATCATCAACGACGACAAAGAATTCACGCGACTCATAGTATGTACGTGCAAGATGATCCATCCACTTCACAGTGTGTACGCTGTCGTCATGAATATATCCAAATTTCTGAAATAGCACGCTAGATCAGTGGCCACGGTAAAACGGAAACCATGGATAATGCATAACTTACCTGAGCGGTCCAATCTTGCATTATACGACATTTACCATCAGAAAGTTGTAGATAAATTGCAGCCATGGCTTGTCGTGCCCTGTTGCACAGTTAAGGTAAGCAGTTGCACTTCACTGATTTAGTACTTCGCGCATCATTTACCTTCTTGCTGTGTCTTTATCGACAACTGCATTTTTCAAGCGTTTAACGTAATCGGCCTTCAAGACTACAAGCCACTCTCCATATGTTTCCGTTGCATTTAACTGCAAGTACAAACGTGAGCGATATGTTGCTGCGATGGAATCCTGCTAACCTACCTGCTCCGCCGCTTCCGTCATCCGAACAAGTATGCTAGAATCATGCAGCAAGTTGGCTACGTCTGTGGTCATAAAGCCCCCTGTAAAAGGTATAATGACACGTTAGAAGATTACATGCCTTATGCCACCACGAAAGGGCTTTACCTGAATATTTCGGGAACGTTATAACAGGTGGCGGTACGTAATCCGTCCACGGCTTTTGCACGCCGAATTCCCAAAAGAAAGCCGGCCAAGTGGTCCGTTTACGTTTGTAGAGTTGTTGTGAAAACAGGCTTTTGTCATATCGATCGAACTATACAAGAGTCAATTGATCTGACATACAGAGATGAACCAAGTTTTTGCTTACAAGATACACCAGTGGCCTTGTCCTGCTGACACCTTCTTTAAACGGTCGAAACGCCTCTCTAAGAAGGTTGCTAAACATTGAGCTCCCGACAATTTGAACATGGGTATCTGGTGCGAGCATCGCAACAAGCTATCACTGAAAGTTAACATGAAAGTCTCCATTCTACCAGTCAATAATCACTGTCACCTTTTCAGGGAACTTGAGTATAAGCGCCATTTTTTGCCAATCGAAAACCGATCCTGGTCTCCGAGACAATCGCGAGCCGTACGCCAGGTTCGGAAGTTTGTTGAACGATACTGGTTGTGGAGGCAAGTTTTCCAGGTGTATCATCAGCATGTTGTTGTGCAAGCCTTTGTCTGCCAGACCCCATGCATTGATCATTTCCGACGTGCACGGAACAATGGCAAAGGCTTCACTGGGGCGCTCTTGTATGTAAATAATCCCTGCCTATTATATGTGTCACAAATCGCGTTGTTATACTCAATACTCTTGGAGAGCTTACCATATGATTGACGTTTAGAAAGTTGCGTAGCTTTCCGTAGTCTATGACGCTTTTCACAGCTGGCTGTAGTGCGAAAAGACCAGAGACATGATTACGGAAGAAAAACTCCAATGGTTTGATACCAAGGTAACTAGTCATACAAATTTTTCTCCCGTCGTTAACGCGCTCACTAATCCTGAGAAGTTCTTTGACTCTGGAAGATCTTGACTTCATGCCAGGAATAGAGACGATTTTCACATCTGATATCAGCTCATTTTTTCTCCAAAGTTGGCCCTCCCATCTTAGCATGTCATTCTGGGTAGTTTCCCTCAGATCAGGATATACAGGTCGCTGCGAAGTTCGTGCAGTCGGTGGTTCAGAAGGATGCTGCCGAGTCGATGGGATTGCTGGCTCCTGGGTTGCAGTCGGTGTATTCCAGCTGGCAGATGTGGATCGGGCACTTTGGGAAAGCCTTAGGTCTCTCGATATACCGCGCGAAATTGAAGAAGGCGATGGCGCCAGGCCTAATCGTGGAGCCGATGATTGATCTAGCGCAGCATGTTGAGCGGGAACCTGTTCAGATGCCAGATGCCGACTTGGAGGTAACATGCCACCAGTATTGGATCCACCTCGCCGAGACAGCTGGGTTCCGCTATGACGGATACCGCCAACTAAGATATAAGTGAGATATATATCCAGATCTTAACTATCCAATATGCTTACTTTGAGAAGTTTGAGTTACGTCCTTTAGCGAGTCTGTCCGAAACTTCTCTGTAGAGATCCTCGCTTTTTCCCTGCCTGCAGATATCGTCGACGACCGTTGCACCTCCGTTCTGACGTTGGTCATCTTTTGGATCAATTCGTCAACAATACTCGTACCAGCACTGGATGAAGCTATTATACGCAGAGGTTATACACGCAATATCTAAAAGCCAATCCATAACCGCTTGCTTACATTGCGTCGTTGGGCGTTTAATACGACCGAAACCTTCTTCCCTTTCCGAGTCAGCTGAGGAAGCATCCGTACGTGGACGTTTGTGCCCGGCCTAGCAGGCGTTATTAGCCATGTACTACTCTTTTCTGCTGAGAAATTATACAATACCTGTTTTCCTTTATCCAAATCGTTGACAGAAGACTGGCTTCTGGGCATTGACGACGACGGTGTAGCTACTGCTTCTGTATTCGGATCGTTGGGCCGCACCGGCCCTTTATCTGGAACTGGTGTTTTGGCTGTAAAAGGTTTATGTGATCTCGCCGTAGATTGCGTCGAACTAACTGTGCTGGTCGTGGACGAGGTCTGCGGCAAGAACAGAGGACTTTCTTGCTCCGCAGTTTCTTGTGCTGGAGCCGCTGTTGTCTTGGCGGTCGCGTTAGCATAGCCTTTCACGTGTAAGAAAAGCGATGGACTGACTTTAGGAAGAGGCTTCTTTTGCGATTGCTCCTGTGCTGCAGGAGACTTTGATTGCTGCGATCGCGAAGATTCGGCGGTTGTCGATTGTGCCAGAGGCGAGTTTGATTTTGTCTTCGTAGCAGAACTGAGGGCGCGTACAGGAGAAGGAGATCTTGAAGAAGCTATTAAGCGACGTTTACTATCGGACAAACTTGCTAAGAAAGTCTTGAGCAATTCTGGACAGTTCAAGTTCTCCTCTGGCTCCCAAGTATTGTCACTAGCAGCAAGATCAGTTGTTGTTGTTTATTGCGAGTTTTGAAGTGCTCTGAGCTCAGAGCAGTATTGTTAGTAACAAACACTATGTGTGCTACAACCATTACGAATCTTTACGTACCACCTATCGTCATAATTTTTCCATTTGATCAGGAATTCTAATCTACCATAGTGTCGTCTCACATCCAGAATGGATTCAACTTCGTATAAAGCTTCATCTTCGTCCACATTTAACAGGGCCAAATCTTCGGCATTATCCACGTTCATTCCGGTGCCGGACTGCTTCCTTTGAGAGAAAAGTCAACATTCCTTCGAGTTTGGCGGAGCGTTCCTCGGAAACCGAACCGAGGAAACACAGCCAGAACAAAACTACAAAACATTGAATGCTGACCTATGCTATCCGCATGTTAATCTGCTCATCGCACAGCTAAATGCATGTATATGAAAATAATTGTGAATAAGCTCTAATCTGCAGAGAAACATCCGTATTAGCCGTCCTTCATCTATATCTAACTCTGAATGATGTAAACAGGCAGGCTTTTCAAGTCAACATGTCATTCTTGTAGATTACAGAGACCTCTTTGATTGCTCATGTGAGGTGGATTATGCCCGAGTACGTAGTAAGTTATTAAGCGTGTATAGATCTACTGGCTCCATCAAATAAGTTCAGCTGGGCCATTGGAAGGCTTATCCGGAACATTGAATCGATTTTATGTCTTCTTGTCTTTCATAAAGTTTTGCGCCTTAATAGCATCTCGGTTCTTTTTTCTATGATACTGCCGATTACTTGGTTTCGATGTCTTTTGCTTCTGCTTTTTCTCGTCTAACAGGTCCCAGAGCCAGTCAGGGTATTCGCTGTCGTCTAGTGCAACCGGATCTTCGCCGTCTTTCAGAAAATTGATGCCTTTAAGAACAGTGCCCTTTGGAACTGATGAGGGTTGCCGGGTTGATGCTGTCGATTTTGTGGCTGTCGCCGTTGAATCTGCAAGGGGTAAACTTGGGTCAGCAGTACTGAGAACGAGAGACGTAATTACGTTTCCAACCTTGTGGTTGTGACTCTGCAGTCACTAATGTTCGAGTCGCAGCAAGACAGTAAACTCGCCTTAAGCTTGACGCTCCTCTGAATGTCGCATTAAGGCGTAACAAGGCTGCCATTTATGTTTTTCGTTAAACAGTAAAGGAGACGCTTCGAGGCAATATGTCGTGACTGTTTCTCGCAGACGCGGCGGAGTTTATTTCTCTGCCGAATTCGGTTAACACTGCAGTTGCTGCTTTTCCTTGTTTCTTTTTCTGCAAAGTACACACAATGTATAACGGCATCGGTCTCCCTACACCCCGTGGTTCAGGTAAGTTATAAAGCTTTCTGTTTTCAAAGACAATTTCGTATTAACAAGTGACTCCTTAGGAACGAATGGTTATGTCGTTCGCAACCTTTCTTACATACGACCACCGAAGATTGAACGTCTACCAGATACCACTGCGCAAGATTCGAAAGGTCCTACTCCATCTCTGAAACAACCAAATAAAGAGATTTTACTTCATGATCGGAAGCGCAAGGTGGAAATTAAATGTATGGAACTCAGAATTCAACTTGAAGATGAAGGGTAAGTTTGAACCTTTTGTGTTTCTGCTGACTGAGCGGGTTGTTGACATTTCGCACAGTCTTAGCGTTGACGAAATCGAAGAAAGGGTTACAAAGTTGCGTGAAAAACTGATGGACGACTTTGACAAAATTGAACCGACAGACGCAAAAAGGTAATGCGACATACGTCTTTCTGAACTATCGCTTGATGCTAACTAGACATTATAGTCTGCAGTCATTTGAAACACATCAGTTGGCAGCCGCAAAGGAAGAAGAGAACAAGAGGATGATGAAGGCTCTTAAGATAAAACGAGATTCTTCCACCGAGCGCTCTGCCCCTGACCGTTCCCACAGAAGTCGTAGTAGAAGTCGTAGCAGAAGTCGCAGTCCTGTGCGGCGATCGCGACGTGATCGTAGCAGAGATCGCAGCCCACGCCGTTCCAGACGTGACCGAAGCCGTGACCGAAGCCGTAGCCCGCCACGCCGGTCCAGACGTGATCGAAGCCGCACCCCACCGCGCCGGTCCAGACGTGATCGAAGTCGAAGCCGAAGCCGAAGTCGTTAATTCTATTAAAGATACCTATTCATAAGTTTGTTTATGCTTCAAGCTTTGCAAAGTCTATCTGCAGGATTAGCATTGTTAGCCTATATACATGGAGTCAGTCAAATGTCATTGAATAGTTGCACAGCTGCGTCAACAGTTTACCATTTTCTGGCAATTTAAAGAACTTGATATAGTTGACTGTTGTGATCCCCTATATGATTGCTCTTGATGTTCTTTGACAAAAGACAATAAATCTAAATGCTCTATGAGTTCGCAATATCATTTGAGAATTGACAGTTGACGCTCTTTATTACAACGGATGTTTCCCTTATAAACTAAGGCGCATAATCATTAACGTCTAGAGCGAATTTGTGCTGCTTTTGTCTGCTAATGCTTTCTCGAAAAAGTGGATGAATGTTCCAACTTCTTGGGCACCGGGGAAAGTGAACCTATGCTCGTCATGTCAATACAAGCAAGGTCCACAGTTAAACAGTAATTCGTCTCACCGTTTCTGAATAGTAAAATCCGGCACACCGTTAATATTTTTCCGTTTACTTTCTTCGACGGCTTCCTGCACCAGTGCCACATCTTGGTCACTATTGAGGTATGCCAGTGCCTTTTCGAGTTCATATTGCGTTTAGGGAGAAATACCCCTTTTGGTTTCAACGAATCCGTCTCAACTCAACTGACCTGTGCTTGGTCCAATCCGACCCGACCTGCAGCCTCAGCCAGAACTTGATTATCACCAATGTTTCGGTCGCGTTCAAAGTAATCTTTGAACAGCTCCTCCACTAATTCGTTCTGCTTGCCAAATTGCTTGGCCCAGTGAATAAGACGATGAGAATCCAGCGTGTTGCTCGTAAGACCGTCGAACGCGAACTGAATGCCTTCAGCCTGTCCTATTCCTTTCATATATGGTATGAACTCATTCGTTCTTTCTTCGCCGAATTTGCGACGGTAATTAACCAGTTTTGGAATTGGATTCTCTTTGGACATGGTGGGGTTTAGCTGGAATGGGTGCCACTCAACATCAAAGGTCACCGATGGATTGGTGGCCTTGAATTGCTGCATGGCTTTCTCCAAGCGGCGCTTACCAATAAAGCACCTAACGTAACAGAATACATTCGATATCAGGGCGAATTCAGCATATATATTAGGACAGAAGGCATACCAAGGGCAAACCGTGTCACTGACAATGTCGATCTTGATCGTCTGGGTAGCCATTTTACGCAGGAAGAAGGACATTGGACATGATTAGTAATCGAGTCTTGGGGTTTCCCAACCAGTCCGCGTCTGATACATCTTCAATGATAAGTGTCAATATCACTTCATATTAGCATCTTTTATTACGAGCTATATTCTAAAAAGAGTGATAGAATATTTATTATGTAGAAGTTATTGAAAACTCATCGAGAGCTTGTTTCCAACGGATCCCAACAATGCTGCCTTCTTGTCTTTCTTCTTTGATTTTCCGGTGTTCTCATTACGTCCTTTGGATGTCGACTCGGAATAATGAGACCATCCGCTTACGCTTCCGGGTGAGCTCATTTCAGGGATAGTTGGAGGCATGCCATGACGTGGAGTTTGGGGAGGACTCGAAGAGCTGCTGGGGTATCTGTAATTTTCATTGTTTCCATATCCGCTGCTGCTGCTGCTATAGGAAGATGGCGATTGTCGAACAGGTGGACTTTTCATAAACTGATTTCCAGGTGGTGGCGATTGTGTGAAGGACGGTGCACGGCTACGGAAAGTTGAAAGCTTGGGACTGCTTGTGTATTGATAGTCAAAGTTGGCAGATCGCGGTGTGTCAATTGGTTGTTGCTGATCCATTGTCTGTCGTCTTTGCTGCTGCGGCAGAGACGAGGATGTTGAAGGAGACCGATAATAACTGGACGACGCAACTGAAGACGAACTTGGTGACGGTGACTGACTGTACTCGCGTGGTCGTCGATATAGAGGTTCTGAAGAAGGACCTTCTCGTGGAGTGAGCACCGGAGTCGGCTGTTCCTGCCGTTGCTGTTGCTGCTGCTGGATCATCCTTTTGGCTGCAATCATCATTTTCAATGCACGAACTTGGAGACTCGTTTGATGTGATAGTGCTGCTGTTTCGAAGATGAGAGGAGCTGTAGACATATTGAGCATCTGGTGTAGCGCGTGCGTTGCCAGCTCCTGCAGTCTCGGTAACTCATACATATCTGCAAGGAGTAGCAATTGTGAAAGGATATGCGGCTGATATTGTTGAGCTGTCAAGAGATTATCCGTATACAGGAACTGCAGTAATGCAATGACGACGGCGTACGGATAGGGAAAGGTCATACTGTGTGATTTCAAGGCACTCGTCATGCGCTGTCGCTCTGTCGCCGCGGGCTCATCCTCGGCGCTTCCCGCTGGGTGAACGACGTCGCGGTTTCCTTCCATCAGCCGTGCAAAGTATGGCCATCGTTGGCAAAGAACGGCTGAATTAACCGGAATGGCTTGATTTTCGTTCGTGATGATGCGGAAATCACAGACTGCCGGTTCATTCAATAGACTAAGACCCATCTCTTGCGCTAACGTCGAACAGGTCGGTTTCGGCAAACGGTAAACCCCAAATGCTTCCATATCGATCATGGCAACGTGGTTAAAGTTGACCTGGCGATGATTGTAATCCTCGAGCAAGTTACGTGCACGATGACCGAATACTAAAAATCGATTTGTCCTCTCGTGCAGGACGCCTCGATTCCATGAACCGGTGCTGAAGACGGCACCAGTTTCAATGCGCGACCACGTCAAGGTACCGAGATCAAGTGTCCACACGCTGAAAGAGTGGCTTTGTGGAGACAAATAAGTGCCTGCAAGAATAAGGTGATGTCCGAGTGTATGTCCTGTCGGGAATCGTAGACCAGGTGGCATGGCGGATCCAGTCATGTATGATGAACAGTCTTCCACGGAGGACGACGCTCCTGAAGGCGAGAATAGGAGCTGTAGTTCGCGTTTTACTTCGGCAAAATTAGAGTTCGTATAAAGGTATACGGGGGAAGTTTCCACCTCGCTGCGATCACCGGATGATTGATCGACCAACGAAACTCGGCCGTTGCCGCCAGCGGCAGGAGTGCCGTCGTTGGTTTTCTTCAAGTTGGCGTCATCGTTCACCATACTGTCAAGTGGTCGACCCATCTGTTCCTTAAGCATGACAGGTAGCCGTGTGCCTGAGGGCGCAGTGATAGCAATGGATCTGTAAGCGCCTACATGCTTATTGAAGGATTTAGCGTGCACCCATTCCCATTTCCGCATGTCAAGAACATTGATTTCTTCGAGATATCCGTTATTCATGTCTTGTCCACCGATGATGATCAACCTGTCGTCTGTTACTGCTGATAGATGTGCATATCTGGGTCTCGGAGCAAACAGTGATGGTTCCACGTTTGGTCGTCGCCAGCTCATTGTTTCAATATCAAACACCGAGACATCGTCGAGTACGCAGAGACCGTCTCCAGACATCCTTGAATATCCCATCCCCCCGAAAACGACGATTGAATTCTTGTAGACGTCTGCCGAATGGAAATATCGAGGCTTCGGCGGCTTAGCAGAATCTGGTGGTGGAATATGTCGGGTCCACTCCAAAGTGTTCAAGTCGAGGACGTACATGTAGTTCGTCATTTTGCGAGATGTAACCAGACGTCCCGCAAAAACGAAAACTCGGTCATCGACGACAGTAACTGAGGCGCCAACGAGTGGAGGTGGTATTTCCCCTGACGTCAGATGAGTCTGAGTGATGATCCCGGAGATGGACTGCATTTGCGTAGTAGCCGAAGGCATGGTTCGGCAGATGGCGGTTCAAGAAGCGAGGAATGAAAAACCGGAGAAAAGGTTTAATAGACAGGCACCAGGCACTGTATATATGATAAGGAAACAAATAAAGACAGCTTTTGGACTTCTGGAGGGAAATGAAAAGCTTGTGTTCCCGAAGTCGAAAAAAGAAACTAACATCGCGGCAAGAGAAAGTTGTGCAACATTTGGTGCGGCAGTGACATTCTTCCCAATCAAGAACAACGTGCCTAATCAGGACGTCCGATTTCTCTTATTTTAAGAAGCTGAAAGCATTGAATAAGTAGGAAACAACATCAAAACTTCGCAGGGGCTTCAGCGTAGGGTCTAACTGGAAGCTTAAAATGCGGAAAAGGATTTATCACGATTGATCTTGTAACGTCTATGCACAAGAGATGCGATTTCGTACCAGCCGGATAAGGCAAACTTTTAATACAGTGGAAACAGAATTTTTGG